>JAYKAV010000108.1:0-71953 GCA_035582835.1 Phoebastria nigripes | reverse complement strand
CTGTGGGAGACAGTGTTGAAGGCTTGACTGAAGTCCAGGTAGACCACATCCACAGCCTTTCCCTCATCCACTAGGCGGGTCACCTGGTCATAGAAGGAGATCAGGTTGGTCAAGCAGGACCTACCTTTCATGAACCCATGCTGGGTGGGCCTGATCCCCTGGTTGTCCCATTCATTCACTCCTTCCCATCGGCAGGCAGGTGTTCAGCCATCGCCAGGAAAGCAGGGCTCCATCACGCATAACGGTTACTTGGGAAGACGAACGCCATCACTCCAAACATCCCACCTTCTGTCTTCCCCCAGCTTTATATGCTGAGCATGACATCATGTGGTATGGAATATCCCTTTGGTCAGTTGGGGTCAGCTGTCCCAGCTGTGTCCCCTCCCAACTTCTTGTGCACCCCCAGCCTACTCGCTGGTGGGGTGGTGTGAGAAGCTGAAAAGGCCTTGACTCTGTGTAAGCACTGCTCAGCAATAACAAAAACATCCCTGTGTTATCAACACAGTTTCCAGCACGAATCCAAAACATAGCTACTAGGAAGAAAATTAACTCTATCCCAGCCAAAACCAGCACAACACTCACCGTAAACTTGGGTAATAACAGAGCAACAGGCTACGGATARGATGGTGGAAGACAATCTCTTAAAATGTCACAGATGTTTTTACCACCTGCCTCATCAAATTTGTTCATCTTCTACAATACATAGTAATATTCAAGGCAAAAATTCCTAAGCAGAGCATAAATTAATATTTGTATTTACATCATTCTCTGCAGCGTTCTATAAACTATAGCCTTCTCAGCTTATACTCAGCCTAATTTCACATTGCTCTTCCTTACACAAATGCATCCTTATTTCTGTATTATGTATTTCTCAAACATTTAATTCTTTCCTCAAAATACCCAATAAAACATAGTTATTACACTCTATTTCATTTTTACTATCTACAATTGCTTTTTCCTTAATTTCCGATTTACTTGCTCAACTTATTTTCAGTCCTAGGGAGATGCTACAATTATCATAACGGGTCACTAAAAATAATAATGTCACTGGAAATAGTGACATTTTGAATAAAATAATGTCATTCATGCTCCTATGTGTACGATGCTTAAACCTCAGCTTTGAAATCATGTTATATTCATATTGCATGTCATCCAGGTCAGGTGGACTTAATGTAAGAGTTCACTTATTTGCAGACATCTGTGAGATTTAAGAGTGGATTTTATGATTATTTAAAGCTTTTTCAGCACACAGAAATAAATAGATAAGTCAGTTATGACATTCTGATGATAAAAAGCTGATCATACCTATGCCCATCAGTCCAAAGACCTGACTACAGTCAAGCATCATGTAAAGTCTGTAAATTTTCTCATCCACATTTGTGAAGTAGACTGACCAAAGTAGGAATAAGCTGGAAAGGAGAGAATATATTTACAATTTTTTGCCAATTTAATAGGTATTAATCTTCTGGAATATGTCTCAATTTAATTCTAAATAATTTAAACATGTTTACAGCTTGAAAAAAGACTCTCAGAGAAAACTAGTAATTCACAGTTTGGGAGACCAGTCACTGATGAGAATGGCTTATGGAGAACTTCAGTTATCTAAAGTATCTTGAGTCACTGTTGTAGACAGAAGCAGATTAAGTTAAATGAAATTAAAAAARAATATTCTTTTGCTATCAGTCTGAATATTGCCTACATTACTGTTAACTTCTGTGCTAAGATTCCCTGTCAGGTATTCTGTGTGACAGTTTTAATGTCACTGTAGAAGTCTTCACTTATTTGTGGAAAGCAGATAAACCTGTCAAAAAAAATGACCTGTAAGTAACAACATATGTGACGGGTGATATTGTTTTGTGTCTTGCGAATAGACAAGAGCAGCTTCAGAAGCTACAGTATGTGGCATCTTGCATGTGACATTTTGCCCAAAAACTTAGAACAGAACTGAGAGTTTTTTCATTGATGATCTTTTTTTCCATTTTCAAAGGTAAAGCAAAAACCAGAGATTGGTGACATTTTTGTAGGGAAGGGAAAGGAAGGAGAAACAGAAAGGGAAGGGGGTAACATCAGGGATTCAGATAACAGTTTCACCATGGCAACTACTGTACCACAGAAAAGGTCGATTAATGTAAACCTGGAGATTAGGATGGCATGACAGTGGTGTCACTAACTCTCTTCCCTCCCTCCCTCCAAGGAAGTATGAACGCAGTCAGTTGCCATGGGTAGATATGTTTTTCCTCAGGAAAGATGAAGATGACCGAGAGAGATACAGAACATTTTATTATTTGTCCCCTATCAAAATACAGAGAACCAGAAAGCATTTGTCAATCTTTGCCCCTGTGATGGTATTTGGGTCACTCAGTTTGCTCTCTGCTGGGTATGTTAATGGAAGTCCTGCTATGTCCTATTTCTGCGAGCTATAAACTTTGACAATTTTCTGAAAGCTTGTATAGTAAAAGGTAGGTTTTAGATGAACCCATCTTAATGGCTTATCTTGTCCTGGGAGGTTCCAAAGTTTCATCCAAGCAGGTAAGCTTTTTTTCAAGACAGGAATAACCTTCTGATAAGAATGTATTTTGGTTCTTTTGAAGAGTTTTCTTGAAAGAATTGTCATCTTCACCCTTACTGGAGGCTTTTTGCTGGGTGTTAGATTTATTTATGGTGATGACAGTTTAAACACCTTTTTCTGCTTTTAAGAATTTTAAATGTCAATGCAAAGCTAAATCTATAAAATAGCAGATGAAAAATGTATTTTAGCATGTGTACTATGAACACAACTTAATGAAAAGATCTTTGATGCTGATAAATGCAAATACAGCAGACATGTCCTGATAGTCCATTCATTTGAATAGACAATTTATTACAGCAGCTGCAGGGACACACCTCACTCTTAGAATTGTTGTAGCCATAGTGAAGGGTACAGCAGTGCCTTAATCAGCATTTGTAAGTGTTTTCTGCAGTGGCAAAGCTACAACTAGTAGAGCAGCCAGCAGTCAGCAGAGCAGAACATTTCTGCACATAGCTTAAAACATGGGAATCCTGGATTTTAAATATATTTAAAAGTGACTCTGTTGCATTTGTGATCACTGTGAAAAATTACACTAGCATTTTAGGTATGTGTGCATGATTCCATTCCTGATCTCCTTGCCTCTGATGCTGGCTTTTTAATGATAACAGTTCTGACAACTCTGAATCAAGGTTGCTGATATGGGCCTAGCTCATAAATAAAGGGGATTCTTGTCTAGCTAGTTTTACATTTTCAAATAAATTAAATATTAAAGCATTAAAGATCATTTTTCTCACACTTCCAGTAAAAAACCCCTACCTAAATTACAATAGTTACACTGGAAATAAAAGTGGTGTGGAGAACAAATATTTTAGGATGCAGAACTTTCAGTTGTGTGCCGGCAAGAAGTTTGGCACAGGTCAGAGGTAGAGCAACAGCAGTCTGCTGATTACAATGTTTTCATTTCTGACCCTACACAATCTCTTTTTCTAAGATCATGTTTCGCTGAAGTTCATCTGACCTATTTCTTCCCCTAAGTGCAGAAAGTAATTCTCTATAGAAAGTCACCAGCTATACTAGTACATGGAACAGAATGTAAATGATAAAATACAGTGTTCCCAGTGGGCGTGGGGGGTGGAAAAAACCAAACCACCTGATAGTTTTCCAGTCCTAGAAATCAATAACAACAACAATGTTAGTTACCAAAACTAAAGTAAGTATTGAGTATAAAGATTGTGTAAAAAATTGTAGGTTTAGTGAAATTATATGATTTTATACGCAAAGGCTCACTCTGCGCTGCCACTGAAGACATGAAAAAAGAAGTGAAGGCACAGTTATAAAAATAAGCTCCCATTCTGAAATCATATCCAAGCTGTTCAATTTGTCGTAAGCTACCAAAAAAGGTTCGCTGTTGCCAGCCTATGCTTAGGCTTATGTATAACATCAAAAAGTTGGGGACTGACGCTCAGGGAAAGAGACTCTGGAAGTGGACTTGAATTCTAATTCAGCCTCTCGCCTTGTTGTTGATTGCTTCATGGGATGGATAGGGGAGCTGAAGCCAAAAGTGCGTTTGTTTTCCATTCAGCTCTGATAACAAGCTCTGGCCACACTTGTCCAAGTTTCCTCAGCCAGGGATGACTTAGAAGGGCTCAGAACTAAAATGAACTGTCTTCAAACTSTGTTAAGTCTTCTCCGGCCAGATTAGGAATCCAAGTGAAAGGATACTCTGTCAAAATTTTTCTGTTGTCATTTCCAGAGAAACAACCATAATTTAAAGGAATAAATTCTTCCTGTCTTTTTATTTTATCCCACTGCTGACTGCCATGCTATGGCATGCTGAAATTCTTTCCAGGTTTCAGATTTCCATGAAGACAGTAGCAATGACTGAAAATGTTTTGTTTTGTTTTGTTTTGTTTTTTATAGCTATTTCACTCAGGAGTCCTAAGGATGCTGTGGACACCTGCTGTGACCAAAAAACCTTCATTGAAATGGGGAATATTCTTGAAGTCTCAAAAGATGGATTCTGTGATGTCGGTGGGAAAATCTTCACCAATATGTTAGCACAATATTCCTATGCTTCTCATGACATGCATATCCTTGAGATACTCATAATCAGTCATGTGATGAAGCCATTGTCAGTCATCTCTAGGTGGTTAATGGGTATGGATATACTTCAGAGTGGAATGATATGGATTTAAGTATGAGTATCTGACATATGTTTATCTATTTTAAGGGAGAGCAGTAGCTTACCAAGAAATTATTTATTGGTACCATATGGCAATCCCCCAAATGATAGCCTAATTAAGCTTAATTTATCTCATAAAACCCCCAATTTTTTGTCATCACAAAGGACTTAAGGACTGAAAGTATTGTTTAATGTAGCTTGTGGGTTTTTTAGAATTGTTCCCTTTTTTTTCTTTTATGAGTCCTTAAGATGTTTAGAGCATCATTTAAGCTGCATGGTGCTACCATAAGGAAATAAAGTTGAGGAATGCCTTTTCCCAGGTATTCCCAAGTGTTCATTTTAATACTGCTGTTTTAATAACCCCTTGCAGCTTGTTTTGAAGGCTTTCCTCCTTAGAAATCTCCCAATCTCCAGAGGTCTATTAAAGATATATAGTAGATACCTAGAAATCTGTTAGAGATCCAGAAGTCAGACAGAATGTATGTGCAATAAACTTGGGGATTCAGTAAAACAGTCTAAAAAGAAGACCTTCAGTTTATCCATATAAAGCAAATTAAGAATAAAGTTCCTTTAAAAGTATGCTATCTCTACAATATGTCTACAATATAAGAGTAAAAGAAAATATATTTGACGTTAAGACTGAAAACAAGTGCAGAAATTTTGAGGAAGAATTGCTTTTGAAATATTTAGGTATGTCCTCTAAAAATATACTAGAAAATCAGAAAGGGATGTAAAAAAGTACATAAAGGGCTATGTTAATTTATTTCTGGATTGCGTGTTGTATCTGTGTGCTGGAATTGAGTGTGTGTTGCCAACTGCTTTTCCATTGTGCCTGGTGGTTAATCAAGGTAAGAGGACCTGGGAAAATTGATGCAGAAAAATTGCTTATTTTTCATGTGTAATGCAATTACTTTTTCTTCTACAAACTACTACTTAATATGACCTACTCTACTGAATTTATGTTGTTTATTATGTTATATAGTGTTTTAATTGCCAACTGCAGGATGTACGAGCTCACAAAATTACATAAAATACCAAGTTTCTTTTTCTGATCACCTCAATGGAGAAAAAATGACAATCTGAAAACAGGACCTGAAAAACCACCTAAAACTACTAAAAATAATATATTTTTAGTAATTATCTATAATCTGTTTTCACTGTCATGTTTTTATATCAATGTAATTATTAGGAAAGTTAAAATTGTGATTGCCATTATTGATTCCACTAGCTAATAAATAATATTCTAAGCAATGAAGGGAAGAGGAAACCTGGAAGTCAGTTCCTAAAGAGAGTATATGTGAAAACAGTTTATGTGAAGATTAGGTGCATTTAATATCATCAAAAATACAGTAGAATAGTGCAATAACGTTAAAAGATTCAAATATTTATTTAGGTACACTTTTCTAGTGAATATCGAGACCTTATAAAATCAGTGTTTCTGGCAAGTACATAACATTAAAAATCTGAAATGAAGAAACAAAAATGCAAATTTTATTTTGAATCTGTTTTGTTCCTTATCTGGAGCAAGCTACAGAGGTATATTCCCATCTACCTGACACGACACATATGTGCCTTGCTTAGGGAGTTTGTCCATCATATAACTCAAGGACAGTGCATGGCAACATCTGTTGTGGTTTAACCCGGGAGGCAGCTAAACACCACACAGMCGTTTGCTCACTCCCCCACAGTGGGATGGGGGAGAGAATCAAAAAAAAAAAGCTAAAATTCGTGGGTTGAGATAAAGACAATTTAATAGGACAGAAAAGAAAGGGAAAATAATTATAATGGTAAAAGAATATACAAAATAAGTGATGTACAATGCAGTTGCTCACCACATGCTGATCGATGCCCAGTCAGCTCCCGAGCAGTGGACCCCTGGCCAGCTTTTCCCCTAGTTTATATGCTGAGCATGACGTCATATGGTATGGAATATCCCTTTGGTCAGTTGGGGTCATCTGTCCCAGCCGTGCCGCCTCCCAACTTCTTGTGCACCCCCAGCCTCCTCGCTGGTGGGGTGGTGTGAGATGCAGCAAAAGGCCTTGACTCTGTGTAAGCACTGCTCAGCAATAACGAAAACATCCCTGTGTTATCAACATTATTCTCATCCTAAATCCAAAACACAGTACTATACCAGCTACTAGGAAGAAAATTAACTCTAACCCAGCCAAAACCAGGACATATGCCTAAGACTATTATGCAATTCTGTCATGCTGCAAAATAGCAAATCTGCATTACGATACATGACATCCATGGAGTATACTTCAGCAGCAGGTTTTCCTAAAAGTTTGCATAACTGTTTAATGCAGCTAAGTGTATAATTTCATTCAGATAACATAATCATATTACATTTTCCCCCCTTTTATTTTTTTTCTTTCTTGTGATCATGTGACTGTAAGCAGAAGACTATTTCTGACTAATTGATTCCAATAATATTTTGGGAGGAGTGCTGGGGCACTTTGTTTTATTTTGTTTTCTATTCTGTAGATTTCTGTCAGTTATTAATGGATTTTTTTTTCCAAATGTAGTTCTAGATCTTGCTGTTACTGAGCCAAAGTTCACCAGGAGAGTAATTTAGACATATAGATTCAGGGAAGGAAGACAACCCAGGTCCTACCTCCTCTTAAACTCTTTCAGATGCAAGAGATACTACAGAAGGTCTACTTTTATGAAGGGGGAAAAATAAAAAAGAATCTTCCTTACGAACAATAACAGAGCTTTATGTACTCAACTAGAAGTGTTGTTGCCTTTACTTAGCTGATTAGAAAGGCAGGATATAGTTGTCTGATGCTCTTTAAAATCCAGAAACCAGCCATTYCCATGCTTAATTATATTCAGGATCTGAATTTTCTAAGTGTTCTTGGACCATGATTTATATAGGCTATAGGAAGTGACTCAAAGCTCTCTAAAAGAAGCTTGATCTTGTGCTTGAACATCTTGCCAAACCTTACATTTCTGCATTTTCAGTGAATATTCACATGGCAGGGTCATGCTTAAGAGGTTTCTTAGATGTGAGCTATCCTGTCCCTCAGTTTGAAGATGGAGGAGTGTGTAGCCCAGGTTGCCTAAGTTGTGGGGACTGAGAGCAAACAAGAGAGAGCCTCACTGGCCATCAAATTCATATCTGAAGGTAACAGGTCTTGACATACAGGACTCATCCCTCACAGACAAATATCCTGATCACCTAAGCTAAGGGTGAGACTGACCAGCAAAAACACCACCACCACTTCAATAAAAAGCATGATGCAGCTGCCCATGTCTTTCGTTTTAGCTATGCGGCTTTCTAAGCAAAAGACACGGCTTCAGGCTCTTCACAGAATCACTCGCCCTTACTCCTGGGATCACACAACCTTTTGCTGCTGTTTCCTATGGACTAACTCTGGTCAGTGCTGATTGCTATGATTGCCGGTCTAGGATGCCTACCTCTCCTCCCTTTAGCGTTTCTGGAACACAGATGAGCGTACCAGCATTGCCAATGACGGTCTCAGAGCTAGCTGCCTATTTCTAGGATTCACAATGTTAAGGATTACAATTAAAAGTCAAAGTCCCATTTTTATATCTGACTTGGAGTTTGGCTGTTTTAAGCCATTTAGACCTGGCATAGTCAAACAGAGCAGCCTCTACATAGCCTGAAAAACTAGACCTAAGGA
The DNA here is from genome assembly GCA_035582835.1 of Phoebastria nigripes. Lineage (NCBI taxonomy): Eukaryota > Metazoa > Chordata > Aves > Procellariiformes > Diomedeidae > Phoebastria > Phoebastria nigripes. Next base: position 63,615 of record JAYKAV010000108.1, on the reverse strand, counting down.
AAAGTATGAGAGAACGGCATGCAGGCCAGTCATGTTTCACTTCTAACATGAAACTACAAAGAATTCAAGATCTGTCRTGTTCAAAAGAGATGGCTCCTAGCAGTGGATTCTGGAAAGAGAAGGGTCTTACTCCTTTGTTTTTCCTCCTGGTAAATAAAGAAACAGAAAGGAGGAAGGCTAGCTGCTAGATTATTATGATTAGTATGTTTGGATGAGGATCTTAGGAGGATTAGCCAGGATACAGGCTGCTCCAGCTAAGTGATTTACAAAGAGCCAGGGTAGCGGAGAGCTTAGAATGGTTTGGGAGAATCAGGAGCAGCTGTGGAGAAGCTGAGGATGAGTTGGAAGAATAAACAAAAAGACTGTGCCAAAGGAGTTAAACATCTTTGGGATGAAAAGGAACATTTTTTTTCATCGTAATGTCTGATGTCAGGGTTTCCAAGAGAAAGCTTCTTGCATCCTTTCAGGGCAAAAACAGAAGAAGYTTCTGAGAAACTCCATTGTGATGGGGGTAATTTTAGACAAAATCTCCAGAGGAAGAACAGCCAAGGAGAGGCAAAGGCAATTCTGTTCTTGTTCTAAACATTATTATTGACTAGGGAAAAACATTTTAGTTTGAGTAGTCTCTCTAAATAGTGTYTCCGAAGGAGAGACTGAAGAAATATCCAGAGGGATGTAGTCTTCCCTATCACAGAATGATTAAATGATCAGATCATGTCTTTCCTTCTGGACCAACTGGGTCCCACACTGAAAAACAAACACCGTGAAAAAAAATTCTTATGTTTTTTGAGGTATGGTCCATCTGTGTGAGATCCAAAGCAAAGTAGTAGAATCTTTTCTACAGTCGTAATCCTAATACATTGCTCGTATTAAAGTTTGCTTAAAAAACCTTTAATTCCACAGGATCATTTTCAGCCTAATTCTAGTAGTTATAAAATAGATCCTTTGCAAGGAAGCTGAAGTTCTTTTGCGAAAAGAATGGATTTAGAAAAGGAAGGTTTGAAGTGGCAAAAACATTAAATAGTCATTAATATGAACTCAAATAAGCAACCTGATGTACTTCAGAAACTTTGAAGGGACTGGTAATTTGAAGAACCACAAGAGATAGTCATGCAAGAGACAGAGAAGTAAATTTTAACGGGATATAAAAAAAGGTTAAGGATGTTAAGAAATGTGAACACCTACATATAAGTGAAATCTGAAAGAAAAGAAAAATAGGCTCAGAGAAAAATTAAAAGAAAAAATTAAGTAGTGGCATTTGCAAGATATAGATGAAAAATTATGAACTTTATACTACTTTGTTTTTTGCAAAGAAAGATTTAGTCTTCATCTGCACCCAAGGATGGTAGAATGTGATTTACTGTGTGACATTAGAATAAAGCCTTAGGATTCTAACAACCTGCTGTTGAGATGTATATAAAAAAGTAATCTAAGTATATTACTGATTTTTAAATAATTTTCCCATAATTTTTATAATGGCAAGGATCTTTATTAGCTGAGAACAGAAGGCAGAAATACAAAGAAAAYGGACTCTTCTTTTAAACATGCTGGTTTGATTGACAAGGTGTAGCTGGAAATTTCACTGTCTGTTCCTCTACACTGTTTAAAAATACAAATGTGTATTTATTGTTTTGACTAGCTAAGCAGTTTTTAATGAAATGCCTGAGGTCATAAAAAGTTATGAAAGTTTTTCTTTAGGTTTCACAGGTTGCTTTGTTGAGAAATCATATTCCACTATGATGATTTTTTATTCTATTTCCCACGGAAGCATGAGATAGGAGCTACCCAATTCTCAATGCATTGGAAAAACTAAGTCATAGTCTGACAAAACTTTCAGAAGAAGGCACTCCTGTATCACCTGAAGGCAGTGTTCTATAATGTTTGTAAAATTGCCAATGAAATTAAATAAACTCAAGATTATTAAAGAAAATATTTTTCTAAGGTGGAAAGAAAATGTGTTTGAAAGTAGATAAACTATTTAGACTCAGCTATTCTCTCAATATGCTAACTGTTGGTGTTCATGAAGAAAAATTCAATTACATTATTACTGCCAGGTTTATTTCAAGTTTCATATTTTAGTCTCCAAATATGACCGTCTTCTGCATACTTTCATAATATTGCCAAAGTTATGGTAACACATTTTATCCCAGATTTCCAAACAAGTCATATAGTTAACGAATGTTCATTGTTTGCTCCTTAGATTTCAAAAAGGACAAACTTTTGCCTCTCCCCCATCAATGCCTGTTTCAATTAGAAAAATGATGCAGAGGCCCCGCTTTGATTTTCTCTTCTGGCAGGTGTAGGCTTCAGCATGGGGATCACTCACTGCCAATATGCCTGCTGAGGCCACCTTATCTGTCATAGTTGGTTATTCCCTGATTGGGTCTGTCTGATCACCGTGTAAAAGATTTTCTCCAGAGTGGTGACCTTCACTCTCACATTTTACTTCTTCTGTCTGACAGCTGCAGTTTGGTTGCTTATTTATTTAGTCAAGAAATTGATTCTAATCTGAGGTGGAAAATGCTCTGAAGACTTTATTGCCTGCTGACCTTAGATCAACTCATAATGCATGTTTCCAAAGCTGGCCATTCTGATGGCATGATTAGAGATTCATGTACACATTTATCAATCAAACTATATTGATATTGTGCATAATGGGGAGAGTGGGCAGTAAAGAGGAGTGTTTTGAAAGGACACTAAAGATTAGGCAGGTGAAGCTGGATAAGGGTGAGAAAGAAACAGAAAAATTAAGTATACCATAAGCTTAAATAACCTACCTATAGGTTTCTTGTATCAATGAAGTCTTGAAAGTATAGTGGGAAAGGGAGAAGAATTCTACAAGGAAAATCTGATAGTTTTAAGGATAGTATGTCCTCTTCTTTAACTTAGCAAACAGGAGACTTGTCTGCTCAGTCATTACCTTTAGGAGATCCATATGGAAGGATTTATACAATAATAAGAAATAGAAAACCATAGGGATAATGCTGATTAAAGCAACATTTTCTGCACCTGCAGAAGTAAAACATGAACAGGACAAATTTGCTGTAAATGGTAGATCCTGTAGTTCACAATCTCGTAGCCACTGTTGTTATGAAGTCCCCAAAAAGACTTATCAGGGTGTTGGAATGAGCCTAGCTAAAATGAATGAGAGCCACCTCACTTTTCAGCTCACTTAYCTCTTGCTTTAGGTGGCTTCCTGTCATAAAAATGAAGAGGTGATCTAAACCCCAGCCAGCAATCTTGATCTAGGCCATTATATGTACATATAAAAATATATTTTAATAGTAGAAATCAGCAATCACATCACAGTGCTTTTCCTTTTTTCCAAGTCTTTACAACGTATTACTGAAGCATAGTCTGTTAGATGCATCCTTAGTGATGTTCCTTGAGACAGAATCTGTTTGAATGTAGTAATGTCAACCCTGACAAAGAAATGCCCTTCTGACACTTTTAAATGTGTATGTATGGATACTCCAAAGTAACAATAGTTTCTCCTAAGGTACCGTGATAGCTTTTGTAATTCAGGCTGAAGTTTAAAAAGCTTGTGTCCTTGTAAAGTCTTGCTGTAGTTCTATTCTTATGACTAGACTGACATTTTCAAACTATTTCCTTGCTTTTTTCTCCACATTTGACGTGTCTGAAGATGTAGTAACTACCATCAGCCTGTGTGCAGAGAGCTGAGATTTTGACACTTCACAAAAACACATGCCAGAACATAAAATCAGGCCACTGAGAGATAAAAAATAGGTATGTTATTTTGTTAGCCTACTTTTAGCAATAATATTGTAAGTGCTATAATGACCAAGATTTTAATCAGGTATATGTATAAAAATACTTAATAACAATATTAGATAAATACGTCTTTCTCTTTTTCCAACTCTTAAAAAGCGTAAGAAAGCTTGAAATCAAATTCTAAATTCTTCCCTAAAGAAAGCATTTATTTTTCTTTCCTTTTTGTACAGAAGATTGCATTTAGTACATTATGTAATACAGTATGAATAACTCATCTGACAAGTTCTGCTACAGTGCAGTTGAGTGGTCTCAGCAGTAGCTCATAGATTAAATGCCACAGAAGGGGAAGGACAAAGGATGCTGGCTGTCCTAAAGAGTTAATAATCTAAGGATGGATGGAAAGAGAATCATTGACTGAAACAGACATATGGAGGGGAATAAGAAAACAATGGGATTACACTTATAAGCATGAAAAGCAGTGGGCACAGAACAGCGTGCAACCTCCATGCTGTCATAACTAAGAATTTCAGACCCTTTTTCCACAGTCTTCTCTCCACCTGTCATAAGAAACTGTTTAGATGGGTAAATGAAAACCAGTACAAAGGGGACATGAGCTGAAACAACACGAATGTCTTAAGAATTTGATAGTTTGTGTACTGAAATTATTTTATAACGTGCCTCTAGATCAGATCCTTCTACTTGTAGATGTGCACTTTAAATCAGCATAATAGATAAGTCTGTGTTCCTAGAGAGGAAAACAACTAATTCAGGCAATGGCTGGGCAAGAACTGATTAAAACAATGAACGTGCAAATTCTCTCCTGTACCATCAAGCAGCCAAGCACACAGGAGCTTTGGCATGGAATATCTGAAATTACCTTCAGTTTCCCTCTGGCAGTGTTAACTGAAAATGCATATTATAATGTTTCAGCTGTAGAAATGCAATGACATTGAAATCAACAATGGCACTCAAAGTGCCTGTAACTGCTCACTTCAAAAAAGAAGTCTTAATTTATTAACTCTCAGGTACCAAGTGCATCTGTAGCCAGTGTCAAACCTTCCAAAAGATGAAGTTTGCTTTTACTTTCCTTTAGCTTAATGTTCTGTATTGATCTATGGGATCACTCCAGCAGGTTATAACTATACAAAATGAAAATTATTTGACCAGTATAAAAGTAGAACAGAGGCAGTACTTTAGTAAGGTGATGCAGTGTCCAGGAATATTCATTTTCTGATGAGTCTAAATGAAGTCTGACAAATCTATGAAGCACTTTTCAATTTGATACTTGTTGCTTGGCTTTTCTTGCGGATCTCAGGAAATGGACACATACTTACTTTACAGTTGGGTGGTGGTTGTTGTTGTTGTTATTGCTGTTGTTGTTGTGGTTGTTTAGGGTTTTTTTGTGCAAAACTGCATAACCTCCTGTATTCTACTGAAACGTCCCTCCCAAATCTGCTTATAAATTTTTTAAGCTGTTTTACTTTAAGGCAATCTATTTCAAATATTTGTAACATCTAGAATGAAGAAGCTGAATGCCACCCTCTCTCAGTAAAATCCCAGGAAGGAGATAAAAGGAAAACAGCTACAAGTCAACCCAGGGGAGGAGAAATTATGGCATGGATTTCTCCCGTCTGCTAATTTTGGTGCATTTCTATATTTATTTCCCTTTCTGTCTTGTGCAGATTATGAAAGCTTTAGATTTTGATTTTGCTCAGCACTTGAGAACTTTAGTAAATATAAGCCAAAATGCCTCAAGTCAGGGACATAATTAGGAAGTGCTCTCTCAGCCAAAGGAAATCTTAAAAGGCTGCCCTCTTATTGACTTTCTTAAGTATCTATTTGGAAAATACCATAATCCTAACAACTTATTCCTTAGCGTGGGTACATTAAAATCCTCAACCTACTCATAATTTCTGTTCAAAAACACTAAATCAACGTTTTAATCAGTTCAGTAGCACAGAATTCCCAAACTTATTGTTCTTGGGGTTGCACAAATACCGCATCAGCCATCCCTACAAATTTGTCAAACAGCTAAGTCAGCTGGTGGGAGCTCAAGTTGTGTTGGCTGCAAATGGCAAGCAGAGACTTTGGTGATGGTAGCAGCACAAGGCTTCTAGCAACTCTGTTAGGGCTGATCCTAAACAAAAAAGTTATAGATAATTTTCTTTTGGTACTTCCTATACCTAAAGTAATAGTAATAATAAGAAGAATAAGAATAATAATTTCCTTGTAAATAGCTGCAGCTTCCTGATTTGCTGAAAATTATGAAGCTTCTTTGAAGGCTCCTAGGATTGGAGTTCTCCCGTATAACTTGAGAAACTAATCTCAGTCCAGTGTGTATCCCCCCTGCTTCAGTTCTAAATCTCGTCTAAGGAAAAAGAATCAGGTCATTCCCTGCCATTGTGAATACTAGTGCTATCATGACAGATCAGTGGCTTTGTGATAGAAACCAATCACGTTCCTGATGACATTGGTAGCTAATGCAGAATTTAACTATTGCAAAGTTGACTTCAATGGTGTGTTTAGCTCTTGGTTAGTAAGAAATTAGTCTTGGAGCTTTCAAAAGGAGTCTTCAATATAAGAAAGAACTAACAAGCATGAGAGGCAAGAACGTGACATATAGAAAAATAAGCATGTCTGCTTTTTTTTTTTTTTTTTTGCTAATCACATATTTACCTTATTAGGAAAACTGGATCCAGAAGAATGATCCAGTAGTGTCTCATTTTAGTAAAGTATTAGACACTCTTAAGCCGCAGATTAGTAAGAGTGTTAAAGGACTTTACAGGTTCAGAATAACTGGGGGCATTTTTAAATAAGGAAATCCAAAAGGCAATTTGATTGGCCAGGAAGAGGTTAAGAACAGAGAATTTCTGGAAATTAAATTGTAGTATTCACTTTAAAGACAGCTGAGGGTATCTCTGTACTTTGATGGACTTTAATTATGAACCTGGCTATAGAGAACATATAGGTGCAGCACCATGAGAAGTCTCTACCCTAACTGCCCTTACTTCTCACTTTGGTGAGTGAATAGCACTTACATTGTCATTACTGTTTCTAGGTTCCTTTTCAAAAGATATGTAATTATTGAAAATTATAATACAAATGTAAGAACAGTTTTTCTGCATTATAATAGAAACCCATAAAGGCTTGTGCTATTTCATTTGTTTCACGTTTGTATAGAAGAAATACTGAAATACTTTTTACCATATTCTTATGTCATTTTTTTCTTGTGTCTTGTACCTCCCCACAAAGACATTGTTAGGGTCATTTGATCACTTTCTTTGACTCAACTTTTCTTCACCTGCTACCTGTCACAGCTGCAGCCTTCCATTTCTTTTACTATGAGAAGAAAAGTAATAATTTAAACCGTATATTAAAGCCTTTTAAAGTGAATTTTCAATCTTATCAAGGGAATGTGACTGTCACAGGGGAAAACTACTTACTTAATATACGTTAAGCCAAATCAGGATTGAAGCAGTTTATTGATTTATTAACAATATATAATTAACCAGTGGACTACACATTCAAAATCTGTATCGGTACTGCAACAGATAAACCAGAACACAAGACTGTTACAAAATGTTGAGGAACACCGAGAAATTTCTAAACGCCGTTCTATAACTAATCCCAAGGTGTTCTAATCGCACATGCACAGGCATGTGTGCACACGTATGTGCACAGGTTCCCACCACTGCACAAGCATACTCTCCCCTCTCACAGGCCCTGTGGGTTGCAGTCACCCTCTTTTACAAGATTTTGGGTTCCCCTATTTGCTCATCTCTCTGGAGGGAGATGTGGGTGCCCCCACTTTTCATGTGCCCTCACTGCTCTTGGCAGCCCATGGATCTGCATGTGGGTGAGGAAGCCCCCCCACGAGGTCCCACATGCACACCACAGGTGTGGGTCCCCACTTGTTTCACCCTGGACTGACAGCCCACTATCCAGGTGTGGCTGCTCATGGTGCCCCACAGCCAGGTGGCACTTATCTGGCCTAGGCTGAGGTTACAGGGGCATGGAGCGACTGCTGGCAGGGCCAAACCAGGAGCGCATGACCATGTTGCAGCAAACCTGAAGATATCTCTGATATTCTACTGGCTAAAAAATTAAACAGAGATAGATTTTGTTCATTTTCTCACCTATTGCTGAAAAGATTATTTCAGAATTAGCTTACTCTTCTGTTTAAACCACCCACAGTCAAAGGCAAAGCAATAACTTATTTCTCTGGATTTACAAGCAAAAAAAAGTTTGTGTATGTGAGCTTAGAATCACAGGATAGAGCTGGAGATTCCTAAACTTCAGCATGAATTGAGATCTATAGATCAAATCTTCTCTGGGAGTTAGATCAATTTTAACTGCTGAGTAGGATCACAGCCTGATTTTTGCCTGACCAAAGACCACATGTTGGGCTTGAGGAAGCACTTGGAACATTGGGTGATGCTGCTGTGTTACTCTTGGATGAGCGTGGGATTTGTTGTTTTCTTTTTTTCTTTTTAACAAATACTACTGAGAAAAGGAAATGTTGCCATAGATTAGAAAATGGCATTGCTGAAATTTATTTCTCCTACTTTAAAATGGATTACAGCTTCCTCAGAAAGAAGTTGACTATATATGAAAGAACTTAACACTTAATGAAAGGGGTTTTTTTATTTGCAATATAAAAATCCATTTCTGGTTTCAGGAAATTGATGTTTCTCAGGCACAAACTAACCTAGTTAGCACAATTGACAGTCAGCCAGTCTTGTTGGTTTCAGTGGCATTTGATGGCACTGATATTGGACTCTATTACTGTGGCTGAGTACAGCTGGGTTGTTTCAGACTAGCTCTGCTGAAGCGCTGCCAGCTAGTATCAGTAGCAATTTTTCTTTTGGGCATCCAGAAATCTGCATGGTTCCCCAAGGAACCATGCTGTCCCAACTGTTTCTGAAGTTACTATATGTTGCTTCTTGAATAGCTCTATTAGAGGCTTAGACTGGTGTATGACTGTTAGGAAGGTGATCTCTAACTATATATCTTATGCTCTTTAACAATTGTAGGAGGCAGTAGACCCCTCAGCCTTTATACTAGAAAAATCCCAGAGRAGCTGTTTACAGGACTGAGGCTTTGAATTACAAGCTCTGCATCAGATAGATTACATCTTCCTAGATTTCAGCATAAACCCTGGTCAATTCTGGGTAATAATAGTATTAGAGAAATATATCTGCTTTAAATGCTGCTCGTATAAAAACATTGTAACACTTTATTAGAAGAGCTTTCAGAACATTGTCTCAAAGTTAGGAAATTCTGGAATTTGCTGGTGAACTATGAGATGGCTCTTGTGCAAATGCATTGCTTGACAGAAAATCAGACACTTAATAAGCATATACACAGAGCCATAGTTTTCTGGTTGTTTTATTTTTCCCTCCATGTTGATAATATCCTAATTTTCTATGTATTACTGAAGCCTGTCTTAAAAAAGAAAAAAAAATATATTTGGTCTACTCATCTTCTCTGATGGCTATTATTATCCTGTTGCAGTGTTTCAAAAACACTGAGCTCTGATGAATGCTTTGACCAAACATGGCACTCTCTTCCTATCCTGCAGTCCATCTTACTCTGCATTTTACCTCACCTTCATCCTCATCCTGGTCCCACTCTGGAGTTACCCGATGTTGAAACTTCCATCACAGAGCACAAAGTCTGTTCTTATTTCCAAATGAGTAGCACTTGTCAGACACTGCCAAAAATTGCACTAAGACTCTTTGTTATTCTACTTATTATTTATTATAATCTCACCTAATATGAATATGTATTATAGTGTTCATTTCTTCAGGCTGCTCATTCCAGAACCAGTTTGCCCAGTCCCCATTCATTCTCTCATTTCCTTAACCTTCTTGCTTGATCACCTCTCCTTACTAGTGTTTCCCTGCCAGACTCTGCCTTCCTTGCTCAGACAGAATAATTTCTTCTTGCTTCCTATTTCTCATCAAATCAGTTTCTCTTTTCTCTGTTTATGCAACCTAAAAGCAACCCAACTCATGCTAGAGCTTCCCCTGGCTGTTTAGTCCATGCTCTTGTTCATTTGGTCACAGTTCTTTACTCACTGTCAGTGTCTGTGGGACCTGTGAGTCTTTWTGTTTCCCCTCCTCATGGATCCATCTATCTCACAGCCGAATTAATACCAGCCACCTCAGTTGCCATTCTAATTTCTATCTTACCCTTTCCTCTCCTCTATAATGAGTAACGTATTCCTGACCAAACCCTATCAAATACCAGGTACCTTTCTCATAACACAATGATTCAGTTCATCAGAGAAATTCCTAGAATTTCTTAGCACCATTAAAGCTTACCTTTCTCTACCTAACAATGAATGAATTAATTTTGCTGAAATCTTCCAAAAATTTAGTCCAATTAAAAACATATTAGGTGAAATTCCACAGAAAATAATGACTTTTTAATTGCATTAAGATTCTATTTTCATTCTTACATATCACAGCTGAACAACCCTACAAATTGGTGATGCTGCATACTACTGATAATATAAATAATATTTGTTGTTATATTTATAGGCATTGTAATTTCCATAACCCCTCTACTGTAGTTTAAAAAGAAACATGGAACTGACAATTATCAAGCAGTAAAAGGAAATTGCTTTACAGAGCCTTGGAAATGAGATATCAAGTTTAGTGACTTTTGTTCTTGTTTTGACAGATTCTTAATTTTATCATACATATTTTGTCTTTTTTTAATATGATTTGTGAAGCATATATATGTAGTAATAGTAAGAATAAACATAATCCGAAGCAGAATCTTGAAACAATAATAATAAAAAATAATAAAAATAATAGTTTTTAAAATTACTTTATTTGCCTAAAAATTCCTAGTACTATAACTAAACAAGCATATGAACATTTCATTAAATCAACATATAGATATGTATATTTTAATATTGGTATGGTTCAAATATGTCCCTACCTTATTCCTCAACAAATATTATTATTTTATTCATTTAGCAGACTTCCATTATTGAAAGAGCTAGGTTACTTTAAGAGTTCTCCATATATAAAATTCAGGTAAAATTTCTAGAAAAATGAGATAATAAAAACTCCTCTCAAAATAATTTATCATTAAAAGTAATATCCATCCAACTCCACTGTAATACTATTATAAGAAAAAGCATTCTCACGAATCTTAGCGCTCTTTGTCTTCTAGCACTTGGTTATATTTCTTTAGACAAATGTTAAATGCAGTGCTGCAAAAGCAAAAGGTAACATATGCCAAATATGTGGCAGGAAAGCAGCAGGAAATAAAGCCCCTCAACTCTTTTTGAGATTATCAGTTTTCAAGAACAGTGCAGCAAAAAGAGCTTGCAGAGAAATGAATCTTTAAAAGAAGTGGAAAAAGTGCATAGATAATTGGAAAAAGAAAGCAAAAGGAAAAAAGAAAGCTTGAGCTTTCCAGAAAGAGAGGTTAAGAAAGGTTAACCATCTAAAAGTTAGGCATGTTGTCTTAAGCTAGTTACCTAGATAGTCAATAGAGATAACCGACTCCTGAGAAGTGTCTAAAATAGGAGAAGGTAAGTAGACATGCAAGCACCTAATGCTCTTGTAACGGGCAAGCTTTAAAGAAGGATAAATTCTGGAGAAAAGAATTGCATCCTAATGCAATAGAAAGAGACAATAGATGCTTGAAACCTGGTAGAAACTTGAACCTTAAGCTATAGCATTAAAAAAAAGTCATGGTCAATTTAAATTTTGCCCATTACAAGACTGCTATGCTGCCATTAATGAAACAGAGTAAATTAAAAATCTTCAAAAGGCCCATTACCAGAAGTGCTCATAACAGGAAAAAACAGCTATTCTTGATGAAAAGAACTTAAATACTGAGCATTGAGGCAAATTCTAAAATAGTCTTATTCTGTGATGCATACATACAGATGACGCAAGTTGCAGTGTAATATCATGTAGGCACAGGGATGACTTTGAGTGAAACGCTCTTCTGTGGAGAGGTGAGAAGTCACCTGTGTAAGCCAGCCAAAAGGCAGTTCTGAGGCTTTATCTGGGTACAGCTCTGCCACCTTCACTTTGCATGTCACAGCTGATTATGGCTGACACATATCCTCTCTATAAACAATGTGTGATAAAAATAAGACTTTAAAGTACAAGGGGTGGAAACAGTGGTTAGATTGACTTGAAATAACACATGTGAATATTTGATCAAGTCATCAAATTTGAAATCTTATTAGATATTGAAATTGATTGTAAATCAAATTGTGTTAAATGTTATTTTAAAAAGCCATTTCTAATCATCTCAACTGCTCAGCCAGATCATTTCATCCCAGTGGAAACTGATATGGGTAACCAAAGGCAATTTGAACATTGACAATTTTACGTTCAATTTTGTAACACGATAGAAGTTGTAACAACTTGTAGCACCTTCAGAAGTTAGGAGTGAGGAAGGACTAAGATGGGATGTTTCCTGTCTTAAAGTAGATTTTAGCTCATACTGATGTTATGTTTCTCACTGGCTCATTTTTCTCCTGTGTTCTGGGGGAACAGGGTCTTGCATGAGACACTTAATTTTTACATAGCTAACATAAGCTAACACCTTAGGCCAAGTCCTCTAAAAGAAGCAAGATATATAAAATTTTACTGTGAGGTGAAATACTTTTTGCAGAATTGAATTTTTCTGTCCCACATTTCCACCGCTAACTTTTCTACCCAATGATTTTTACCACTTGCTTTTAAGCTTTGTCTTATATCAGGCTTAGTCCATTAGTGTGAAGACACAAGATAATTCAGCTTTTCTTTATGAAAGTGATGTTCTTTTAAATAGCCTAGCTTTGGACACCAAAAGATATTTTCATCAAATGGCCTTGCAACACTAAGGGAGCGTCTTTATCCCAATCTCATTCTGTGGAAACCATTCTTCAAATATGGTATCAGTAAAACCATCTCTAAGCTTACCTATTGTTTAAAATACCATTTCGGGCCTTCAGTAATAGTTGGCTTTAATCATGTCATATTTTTACTCATTTTTAATTGTTTCTTGTGTTGTGCATTCACATAGACACCAACAGAGACTATTAGCCTATTATTGTAGCCTATATAATGTTTTGAATTTTCTTTTTTAAGCTAAAATTAATGACTTAAAAACAAAGACCCAAATAGCTCTCATTACTCCTTCTTTATTTTTCAATAAATAACAAAACAAATACTCAGTTTTCTGGAGGAGGGATTTATGTCCCAAAGAGTAGTAGTAGTTTTAAAGATCTCAATTTTTTTTTTTTTTTTTAAATGAAAAATTAGCAATTACCTTAATGAATGCAGGTGCTTTAAAGTGAAAAATGTGTAACAGATTTTCAAGCTTGCAAATGTTCAAATGTTTTCTAAGATTTCTACTTTCTTTTTGTATAAAATTAATATCCATATTTGTTTATCTCTTTCTTTCTTTTAAAAAAATGTTTTTGTCACTGTGTCCTAAGAATAGCTCTTCTTGATTTGTTTTTATCCCTCCTCATTGAAAACTGTCATAGTTACCTTCAAATACAGGCTCTGATGAGAAAGGCCTTACTGAGAAACAAATCCTATTAAAATATACTACAAAACTGATTTAATTCACTCTTTAGGGAGGACAGAGAAAGGAAGGAAGGTAATTTTAAAGCTCATCTCAAAGACACAGTACTCTGTAAATAAGAATATGTTTTCTTCTGGTAACTCAAGACTATCACTGTGACCACCCTTCTAAAATACTGCTCTAATTCTATTATTGTGTTTCCTGGTCTACAGTTACAAAGTGTGGTTATATTCTAAGTAGATGTAAATTAGAATATTTTTTCAGACTGTACTACCTACCACAGTGACAGTTGATAACCACTTGTTACTTAAAATAAATAGACCAGAGCAGCATCTTTTTTTTGGTATATGCATATTACATATATAAAAGTACTTTTACTGTCTGCAAAGCATCCATCATTGACTTTTCCTTTCACACATGGAAATTGACCCCATTCCAAGCCAAACTTCCTAAGTTGATGCCTTGGCGAGGACTCTTTGGAAGCTATAGTCTTCCTGGAGAACAGTCCTTTGGTTTAGATCTTCACTGATGCTCCTTTCCCATATCATTTGCTCTCCATGCTTCATGCCCTTCCAGGGATTATTTATACTCAAAAACAGTTTGCATCCCCCTGCTTCCATTTTACTTAATCTTCCAAAAGTCTCCTCAATGCTGTGACTTCCCATTTAGCTGACCATCTATCTGACCTCTAACTGTGCTCTTGACTTGGCCCTCTGGGTTGCAGTACCTGAGTTTTCTACCACACTCTGGCCTGCTTTTAACCACAGCCCTGCACTTCCTCTTTAAGTTATTCCTTTTCTTCTCTCTGTGGTTTAGACATTAGTTCAGACATCAGTTTTTATGGCTAACATTGTCTTCAAAACAAACCCAGTGCAGATTTAACCACTCAAAATGACCCGAAGGTCATAAATTGAGTATCACTTTCCTTTCAAAAAATAGCATCCCTTTAATACTCTTGTGTAATACGAACAAGCATTGTGTCTTCCCATTTGTAGCCCTAAAATTATTCTTGAAGAAATACTGGATATAGCAAAAAAAAAAAAAAAAAAAAATTTAAAAATCTTATGCAGAATAAAGTAATTATAGACAATAGTAAAAAATTTTGCTAATTTGTTTTACTCTAGTCAGAAAAAATACATGAATATCAGACACAGTCCTTTGTAGGCTAATCTGCAAATTTTCAACTGGTTCACTGGTTTAGGTGACATGAGTAAGGTAATACAAGTCACAAAGCACGACAACACCAAAACAGTCAGTTAAGGATCAACTTACATCTTTTCACATATTAACACACAGATAATGGAATCAAGGGCTTCAATAACTAAGAATCAGAAGTATAAACTAATCCTGAAAGGATGAAGACTTACATCCAGTTTACAACTACTTACTTAGCTCCGAAGTGCTTTCCAGCCTTGCCATTACACACCCAAATAGGTGAAATAAATTACATATTATCTCCTACCACCTCATCTAAACCTCTGAAAATGCAACGAACTAATATGTTGTCTCTGAGAGATGTTTACATTAGATATTCTTTGTATCGGCAGCTGATTCAGAAGAAAGAAAGTTTTCTTAATCGCTAACTGCTTATTATTAGAATAAAATTGAACACATTTTACAAATGCATTCTCCCTTTCCCTGTATGTTAGAAACAAAAATATAAAACACTGAGTTGTTTTCCAGACCATAGAATGTAGCTTGGTAACATAATTTAATGTACTTTAATAGCTGGTTCCTAGCTAATGCTTATATCATACAAAATGTCAGCCTAGAAATGGCTGCTTGCTTAGAGCTAGTGATTCTTGTCAGACTTAAATAGATTCTTTTCCTATTCAGCCACATATTTCAATTAATAACTCCCATTTCCAAGAGTTATAAATGAAATATGCTTGCTTGGTTGTTTTTTTTTCTTTCACGTTAGTACAGATTTTAAAACTATAAGTGTTCTCTTTGAATTGGTTTTCTGTGTAAACTGTGTTACATTTAATGCAGAAAATTTGCAGTTACTGCAATTGGCCACAACCTGCTTGGAATGAAAAGGAACTAATCAATCAGAAAACTCATTCACGTATCTATGATAAATAAAGCTGTTTGCATACATTCAAAGTGGATATGCTCCACCTGTTTGTTCAATGAGATGCCCTAGATTTAAGTGGTAATTAAATCGCATGACTCTGGCCTGAACATCAGCTGCCAGGAAATGCCCCACCTAGATGAAATTTTTGCTTAATTAACAAAGGAAAAAATGTTCTGTGAGTACTTAACACATGGTTACTTTGCACTGAGTGCTTTATATTTCCCTTTTTATGGGAACAAAACCATTCAATTTTATGATTTTCTTCACTTACGAAGCACTCATAAATATGAACTTGATCCCGGAAGATGCTGAGCATCTGGCCCAGGTCCAGAAAAGCACTTCAGTGCATCTTTAAGTATGAAACTAATCTTAGGGTTTAACTGACAGTTATCCCAGCTGCCTGTGTGCTTTCATGAATCAGTAGGGCTGGGCAGGAAGGATAGGGCTTTGGAAAACAAAATTTCTGTCTGTTCATGCTAGGTACTGCCTGCAGTTCACTGCAGGGTTAGTGGAAGCCTGGGCCTTTCCATAACCTGGCAGACCACTCCTTTATTACTATCTGTGATCTGATAAGTGCTGTCAGGTACAACAACAAATGATGTGAATCCAGGTGTTTCTTGCAATAATTGGGGAATGTGCCCAAGCATAGTGATTGCATGGTGACAAATATACCAGAAGTGATGATGGTTCTGATTTCCTGTGGGTCTAGTCATATTTCATATCCCAGTGCAAAACTGTGGCAGTTGCATAGTCCTTATCACATAGCAAGGAAACCTTGCTGACAACTTTGTCTAGGTTAAGAGTAGTCTTACTGTTTCTTAAACAATTTGATGAGAATACTTAGGTGCATAATTGAGAACAAGCTTAAGGATGCCCATCCATTGAAGGATGGACACACCTTTTTGCCGGTGCAGCATTTGATCCACGTGATCCACAGTCCATCAAAGTTAATGGCTTTGGTAGGCTTCATCAGGCACAAGAATATGAGAATGGTTTCACTGGCCGAGACCAAGAGTCAATCTAACCCAACATTATTTCTCCAACAGTGAACCTAAGCAGATGTCTAGGGAAGACTAAGAACAGGGCAAACATATATAAACATGCCCCTGAAATATCCTCTGAACCTTGAACTATTTTCATCTGAAAGGATTCCTCAGCCCAAGCATGGTAGGTCTATTTAGCAACCCAGAGTGGCTTACCCTTTCAATCTTTTCCACAGTTTCCCTGGGCCCCTCTAAACTTCTTAGATCCAAAACATACTTTAGCAAAAATCTGTTGCAAGAAAAGACATCTTTTTCCTCTTTTTAACCTGGCTCCTACTGCCTAGCAGTTTTAGGAGCCTCCCTGAATCTTATAAGTGTCATCTTGGCAGAGTTGTGAAGATTTTACCTCTATCCACCCTCTTTATGCCACAAATCTCATTATCTTGAAGATCTCTTTCATAATCTCCCTATGTTCTCTTTTTCCAGGCTGCTCATATAGATTTTGATCACCCTGTTCTCATCCCAATTCACTCTTTCTGTTTTGGAGGAGGAGGGAATATGGCTTTCCATGGTGAGTGTTTCAGTTGACTAGTCTTCTAAAGAGCTTGTTCATTTGAATTGCCACACTTTTTCCTAGTTAGTATGTGATAATTAATTTTCAGTGACCAATAATGTCAAAGCTTTACACTAAAGCCTGTCTGTCCCAATAGTTTGAATCCCTCATCTTCCCTCACCTAGTCATTTTCGTAGAGCTGTTGCATTAATTACACTGTATAGTAACTAATCCATTTAATATAAACTGAAAAATATTTTCTTTAGTGTTGGATCAGATCCATAACAGAAACAAATGTTTCCTTTTCTTGTCATATTCATGACTTAAAAAAATTGGTTTGAAAATGGAAAGATGAGAAGAGAACAAAAATATAAATAGGATTATCCCTCTCAGGGACCCAAATACAAGCAAGAGTTATTGCAAGATGGAAAGGAGATGACTGCTTTAGTTTAGATTTCAAGCAAGATGAGTGAATAAGTGTAAAATACTCAGGGTTCTAGCCCATGAGCCTAAATTCAAAGCTTTTCAGATCAAACCAGCATTGTGACCATTTTTGCCAAAAAACAAAAGTATATTTCTAGTCCATTCATGAATCATTTTGCCTAGGGGGGAAAATAAATCTTTCCGTAAAAACAGATATTGTAGTGAACTATTTCTATTATGTTAGTATAAAACTTCGACAGATGGTGTGCTTTAGAAGAACATGGATTAATTTGATTATTTCCTGTGAACACTTTTGTTAAAGTAAAAGGAATGTGCAAAGAATATCATAGCTGCCATCCATCTGGTCAAAGCAAATTTTATGTCAAACTAGGGATTTAAGAATGATTATTTCAATTCATATTTAAACTGGTTAGTCTTATTAGGAAACAACATTTGTAAGGGTAAAAAGTTTTAATTTTCCAGTTCTTCTAAAATGAAACTTCAGGCCACAAAATAACACAAATCAAAACTGTTAAAAATAATATAGGATATATTGACTTTTTAATCCCGCCTCAACAGAATTAATTTAAGTATTGTGTACAAATAACTACCAGTGTTCAGATGGAGTACTGCGGTCCTTACAAGAATAAAGACTAAAACTACCCTATTAGCTCCTGCAGTTCTTTAATTTAACCCTTAATTAAGCTTGCATTCCAGGCCATTTGTTCTTATCTACAAGAAAATGAAGCAAACGCTGTTCACTCCTACCAGCACAAACTCTAACCTTAGTGGTTGGTTAATGAATGTCTTATTCTGCTCCTCAAGTAGGCAGTCTATGGGGCTATAGCTAACATGATATGGCTGAACCATTGCTAAAGCTATGGTTCAGTACTGCAGGAACTGACAGATTCTGTTTATTGAGGCTTAGTGATGGATTCTGCCAGATCTGCATTTCTGGAATGAGATCTGCAGGGCTGAATGAATCTCACTGCTCTTAGGACAAAAAAATAAAAGATTTGGAATATAGTTAATGTTCTGAAAAGAAAACTAAAGTCCTAAATAAGGTATCTAATAAGGTATCTAGAACACATTGACTCTGTTATACTTACTCCCCCTGTTTCACCTATCTTAAGTCTTTCCACCATTTACTTTGGGTCTGATATCTCTGTCCGCTGTTCTGTTCTCATGCAGAGTAACTCCAGTCATGCATCAGTGTCACTCTTGCATTCTAGGTTGAATGATGAAGCCTGCAATGAGTTCAAAGTTGGAGAGAATGATCTCTCATTACATGCTTTGCAATTGACTGTGAAAGATGTGGGGTGGAAAATTTTGGTGAAGTAATCAATCAGTGTTTTATGTGTAACTTGAAACTGTGATTAGAATATGATAAATAAATAAAGAAGTAGTACTGAATGAGAACATGGGTATGTAATGTTTCTTTAGTGGTAAAGCTGGCTCACCAAGTCCTTTCCTTTGATCGAAGCTGTCCATTCTTTCCATTGTGTCCCACGGCTGCCACAACTATGGTGATATAAATACTTGTAAAGTCAACATCAAAAACTTTTGGTTTTCTGTCTGTTGGTTTTATAACCCAGTTTATTATAGTGATTCAGTTCAGAGTATTGTATCAGCACAAGTCACAGTACCACAACTGCTGCACAGGAGCAGGTACAAGTGACAAAGGGTAGACGCATCTTAATTTATCTCATCACCAAAAAGTAAGTGTACCATGACAATCAGAAAGGAAGAGGCCACTGAATTTAAGCTACCCTCAAATTAATTTTATACACAGAAAGGTTCTTATTGCATACCTGTAATTGATATAAAATATTTTCACTAGCAGTTTGCCTGAAGTTAACCTGTATTCTTCTCATATGCTGTACTACTATTGCTTTTCAGTTTTTACACTCCAACATTTCTGTCATTCTCTTCACCATCTTCAATCTATTCTTCACTTGTAGCGTCTTCACTATTTTCAGGTTCTTCTTTGTACTCATATCATCTTCTGTTCCATCCATGGAATCTAAAATAGACTATTTCTTAAAAACATTAACTACAAGTTCTGGATTTATCTGATCTGCTGGTCTCTTAATATAATGACAGGGCACTTTCTCACTACTCCATATTTTTCCTGTAGAAGCTAGAGCATGATCCCTGCCGATAGTTATTCTGAGTATGAAGACTTCAAATGGTCTTTAAAGGGCACGTTCACTACTACATAGAGTTTTGATGTCATTCCTCTTGATATAACCACAAGATCAATATTCATTTTCTTGGCAACATTCTTCGCAGCAGGCGTTAGATGACCCTTGAATGCATCTAGGACAAGCATTCTTCTTTTTCTTAACAGCACACCTGGTCTCCTGATCCAAATGATGTTCAGCCAATCCTTCATTAAATCTGTAGACATTCATCCTTGGTTTTGACACCTCACAATTATTCCAGTAGGCAGCTATTCCTTCGGCATTGCTTTATGCTTCCGTATCACATATGGTAGCAGTATTATACCATCTGTTAACACTGCCAACATTACTGTATCATGTATTTTTTCATCCCTCAAGGCTTTGATGGTGGTAGATTTTGTACCTTTTTTTTCAATGCTACAATGGATGGCAGGTCAAAGTAAACCAGTTGTCTTGTTTGGCTCAGCAGATAACAAAGTAAAGGGACAGATCCTGGCAAATTGAAGTTCTTTGCCATAGACAAAAAAAATTATGTTGTATCATTTGAACACAATACCCCTTACTGGTTTTGAATTCTTGCTGTGAAAAGTTTTGTACTTGGGCTAGTTCTTGAACTTTCTGTTTAATCATTTCCCATGTATTTGGGTTTCCACCTCTTCTTTGACTATGCACAAATTATATAACTTTGTTCTCCCTCTCCATGGCAGTATCCTCTTCTGGGTCCAATCGGGCATCAATTTAGTGCATAAAAGCTATTTTGATTTTTTCAATATTCTCACATTTTCTTCTGTCATTATATTTCTTCTAAGCCTCACAACTGTTAATTGTTTCTGCACACAATACCACCATTAGTTGAAAATTTGCATCATACCCTCTTCCTATAATCTTTTAGTACATTCCCTTTGGCACTCGTACCTCTCATCTCCAGACCAGCTGCCATTTCACAATTCAATTATAAGATTCAGGGAGATTCATAAAACTGCCAGAAATGCCAGAGGGATTCTCTGAGCTACAGCAGGTCACACAGCCACACCAGTAAGGGGGTGAGGAAAGCAGCAGTAATCACGGTCTCTCTCTATGCCACCTTAGTCCCTCTGGGCATATTTGTGTTTCTTTATCACTATGCGACTTCCCACACTGCACACTCATATTGCACTTTAACCTGAAAGGAAGATGAACCAGAATTTAATACAATCCCTGATTTTTAAGTTAAACTACTTGGAAATAAAACCTCATCTTCTTCTATACATGCAGTATCTATTGAGTCAAGGCGTGATTAGAGTCTTGATAGGATAAGGAAAACCAAACATGAAAATTTAAATAATTAAATACCTTCCTGTAGGCCAGCTCCTGAAGGTTGAATGAAAGGTTTCCTAAACGTCTCTAGTGCCAGAAAAAAAAAAAAAAAAGGTAAGCCGACCTTTGAGGTCCTCAGGATGGAGAGCAGAAGGTGTAAATTGCCTGGCAATAGATGACATACATAAATTAGAGCTTCAGCATGTGTTGAAGTCCTTAGGTATCTTCAAATGGTAATATCATTTATTTGAATCACCATAGAAGTTAATAACAGTTCTAGCTACACCAACTATTTAAACAGCATAACTGAGGTTGAACTAAAGGTCCTGTCTTGTATACATTCTGCAAAGTTTAATTCATCTGCTTTTACTGTCAGCAAAAGTGAGGGATAAGGAAAAGAAGGTGGCATATATATTTTGTGTGAGTGACAAGCAAATGGATACATGAAATATTTTGTGGTGAGACTGGAAGCTATAACAAAAGTGAAGGGTTCTTAGCAAATCAAAGCAAGAGGTTTCCATAATGTATTTTGTTTCTGGAGTGTAATAAGCAAATCTTTTATTTTAAACTAAAGCTGATGATTTGCCTCTCTTCAGATGTCTTCTTCAATCAGATGTGCCTCATCTGATGATTAGATTTATAGTGAGGTTTTTACTCTCTCTTATGGTTTAGAGACTGAACCTCTCACATCTTTCACAGAGACATATATTGCACTTAAAAACACTACTGTTATTTGATCCATCCTTGGGACAGATCAAAGATACAATAACCTGCATATTTGCTCATGTGAATTAATAAAACATTTCAGTATCTTTCTGGCCCTTGTGTACACAGAAAATACTCATTATCCTCATTAAGAATTCAATCTTATTTCATAAAAGATATAGCCCTGTCTCTTAGATGTTATGATACTTACTTGAATTTGAATATATGGTCTACTTTTCATACCAATGTGATAGACACAGCCTTTGGAGATTCCTCTTTTTCTTTTGTCCTTCCAAAGACGCAGAAAAAGACAACAGGAAAAAGAACTTACTGGACATTAATAACAGGATGAAGTATAAAGCTCTATCAGGTCTGCTGGTAGTTAGTCCTCTATTTATAGACTTGATGTCAGAGGTATATTCCTCTGTTTTGAATAATTTTTAATAGTATAGACTTTGACAGAATGAGCTGTCAAAAAAGAAAATGTTTCACTGGTTTGAAAAGACAGAGCCCAGCTTTGGTTTGTCCTTTTTAAACCTTCTGCGTTTTTTCTTTTTTTTTTTTTCATGTGAGAAAGTGACATCGATGGCAGCTAATACCTAATGTGTCAAGGTTGCCAAGTAACAGGCTGGAGATGTGTCAGTGAAGGCTGTTCTATGAGAGGAATTCAGTAGGTTTCAGTTTCAAGTACTTGGAAATAAACTCACCCCTGTCTCTCTCTCTCTCTCTCTTTTATTTTTTATTTAAAAAAAAAAAAAATTGTGCTCTAACCAATGAAAATTAATGTAGTCAAACAAAGGATACAGTACATGCCTAAGACGCAAGTCTAGAAATGGGTAGCTGTGCTAATAATTTGTGCAGCTTCTAAATCTTAAAAATAGTGGAATAATTAACGTAACATATCCAGTTACAATTTCCAGAAATAAATGCCTGATGGAAAAATGACTTGAACATATCATCATTTCCTGTGAAGTTACTTGGATTAAAGAGGTGCTATAAGCAAAGTGTGAGCTTAATTGCTCAATCAATTTTAAAAGAGCAGAATTTGATTGGATAGAATAACAAGGTGTTAAGAAATGGCCAGCGTGAATTTATTAGGAAGAAATCAAGTCAAACCAGGATATTTCTTTTTTCTTTTTTCCTTTTCACAGTCTGTGAACTGACTTGGTCAACAGTGGGGAAAGCTGTAGACGTGATACCTTAGGAACCACTACTTTTTTGACACTGGCTTTATTGATTCATGACTTACTCTGAAGCTGCATTAGGGGAGTTTTGCAGTGGTCTGTACTGGACAAGATAGTGGTCAATATCTCCATTAATGCTTTTCATTATGGAATAAACTGTTTCCTTATAAAATCCAATGGGATTATTTGCAACCACTTTGGAGGACAGGATTAGAATTCACAATGTATGTTCTTGACAGACTGGAGAAACAGACTGAAATCAATAAGATAAAATGCAATAAGGACTAAAGACAGGTATAAAGTACTACTACTCCCAAACAAAATTGCTTCAGTGCAGAATTAAAGAATTAAATCATAAAATAAAGCAGTAGGTCCTTCCAGAGGACCATTTGCTTGCTTTACATTAATCTGTGTATCCTCTTGCTGTGAATTGTGATGAGAGGTCTTTCTGATTAAGGAAGTTCCAATGAAAGGCAAAGTACATTAGGTTCAACTCTTTGCTAACAGCTCTGTGACTTTCAAGAAAGAGCTCATGTCTGGCCAATACGGCCAGGACAGTTTTAGATCCATCCAGGCTTGAACTGCATGGCGAGACCTTAAATTGGTTACTTCTAATGAGTGTGCCAGAGCCAACCACCTATGATTTATGCTTGAAGCAGCTAAATTAGGCAACCTGGATCTTTGCRGTGTATCTGTCCAGGAATGTGCTCTGTATACAGAGATGACATTCAGAGTAGTGCAGGCCTAAATTTTCATGAGATTTAAATTTATTTTATGTCAAGCCACATTTGTATTTACTGATAGTTTTCCTACGCTTTACAAAAAAAGTGGTGCCTACCATCTGAAACATACAGTAGAGTATGTGTTTTGGAAGGCAGGTTACAAGCTTATTTCAATGCACTGTGAGTATGCATGTCTGCCTACTGTAAAAAGTATCACCAAGGGAATAGGTCAAAAAGGCAAAACCAGAAATAATATCCACAAATGTTTAACTGAAATTTAGTAAATTCAATGCATGCTACCCTTGCAAGAGGCTGCCTACCTACCTCTAACATCCTTTTTGGTTTTTTCCTTCCTTTCCGTGGCAGTGTTCCTCATTAGCATCTTGCTAGAAATGTGGATCCTTACCTTTTTTGAATGTTGCAAATTGCACTTGCTGCTAAAAAATGCTAAAATTATATAAATTCATAACATAAAAATACTTTGGAAAAAAGATAGTATTATCAAAACTTGTATGGATGAAACCAAAGCTTTCAGGATTTTCCCCCACTTTAAAAATGAGAATGACTATGGTGGAACACCTCATAGCTTGGTTCAGACCTTTATTTGTCTGTGGGTTATGTACATTTAAGTCTCAATTTGCCTAACTCAGAGAAATGATACTCACTTGAATTTTCCATGGTTTAGAGGGTTTCCTTTGTTTGAGCTTTGGGTAGTGGGGTTTTTTTCATCATTATACTTCTTTCTCTCTGTTTTCAGTATGCATCTGTGCAAAGCAGGATAGCTGTAATAAAAAAAACACGAACAAAATCTACCTGGAAACCCCAGTAAGTTTGCATACCTTTTCTTTTGATAAATCATTTGTCAGTATTGAGGGAAGGGAGGAGGCAAAAAACAAGTTTTATTTATCTCTTTTGCTTACCTAAGTCTTAGACCCTAATATTAAAGAAAAAATCATTTTCACAAATGGGATAAACTGAAGTGACCTAACGCAGGGTTAGTATTAGCCATATGCAAAGTAAATAACTACCTCAGTTGACAGTACCTGTTTTGCCTGTGCTAGAGGAGGTGGGAGTTAGTTCCTTTAGCAGTGAGCATAACCCAGACAATCAATTGTTGCCTCTTTCTTGCAGAAGTCTCTGTTGCTGCTGATGTTGTTCCTGATGGACTCACAAGAAAGCTTCCAGTAAGTGGCAGAGCCAAACTCCTGTGTCTTCTTCCACTGTATCCTCTTCAAACCCTGGCTCCCCTAAGCTCCCAGCCCCCCACCCTAGTGTCTCTCAGCCTTCGCTGTCCTTACCTAATACCCATCACTAAAATCAGAAACCCACAGAAAAAAGCCTTTACACTCCCTTTTTCCTATCTGCAGCCCAAATAAAGCCTTACTAACTTCTTCCAGTGCCCCACAACTGATCTCACAAAAATTTCTCTGAAATTCTTACTGACTAAATGGGCATCCTTGCTTTTCTACTTCCCCCCATTATAATCAGACTAATGGCATACATGGCATAGACCCTGGTCGACAGATAAGCCCCCACCCACCTGCTCACTCACTCCCCCCACAACTGAATGGGGGAGAGAATTGGAAGGGCAAAAGTGAGAAAAACTCTTGGGTTGAGATAAAGACAGTTTAATAAGTGAGGCAAAGCTGTGTGCAGAAACAGAGCAAATTAAGGAATTTATTCACTATTTGTCTTTGGCAGGCAGATGTTCAGCCAATTCCTGGAAAGCAGGGCCTCAGCATGCATAATGGTTACTTGGGAAGATGAAAGCCATAACCATAAATGTTCCCCCTTCCTCCTCCTTTCCTTCAGCTTTTATGGCTGAGCACAATGTCAAATGGTATGGCACATCCTATGGCCAACTTGGGTCAGCTCTCCTGGCTATGTCCACTCCCAGCTTCTTTCACACTCCCAGCCTACTGGCTTTGAGGGAGGTAGAGTGGGAAAAAGAAAAGGCCTTGATGCTGTGTAAGCACTGCTCAGCAATAGCGAAAACATTGGTGTGTTATCAACAATGCTTTAGTCACAGATTCAAAACACAGCACCATACAGACTGCCGTGAAGAAAATTAACTCCATTCCAGTCAAACGCAGTACATGGCAAAATTCAATGTTATCTATGTTGCCAGGAAGAGTGGAGCGATGTCTGGCTTGAAGTTTGAAAGTTCAGAATGAAAGTTCACAACCGTTCAAAATAAAGCTGTGGAAAACTTAGGATTCTATTACGAGAACTGATATTTCTGCATTACCATTACCTTACCAAAAATCTGATTTTCATTGCCAACTTTATCTGCTTCAATGAAACTCTTGCCAATTTCTTTTCTATATTCTTCTAAATGATAGTATCTCAATTTTAAGGTATAATTCCAAAAGAAAATAGAATATATGTATGAAAAGCACATTATTAATAGTGAAAATAAATATAAGACTAATATATGAAGGAAACTGCTTGTTTGATTTCCCAATTTAGCTTCAAAAACTGAYAGCATATCTCTGTCAGCAAACAAAAATATGGTGAAAGTCAGTTTATATGCGATTTCACTCTATTTCCATAGATATAACATGAAAATTGTATGTACTGAAAAATACATTCAAAATAATGGCAAATAATAACTACTCACGTCTTTTTCAAATATTCAAAAATACATTACAATAACATTTTAACAGCTTTTTGTGGAAATAAAACACTTGTCACTGATACTTCAAAAGCAGTCATACACTCAACAATTACTTACTATGCTTTCATTCTAATTTCCTTTGAAATTTACAGGAATATCGCACCACTGAGTAAAAAACGGCAATTTTTCATTACTTTAGCTGATGCTAAAATGTTGTTCTCAATTCTCATTGCTGATCATTCTCCATTAAGGAAAACAGAACTTAAAAAGTATAGGCAGCACTTTGCTAGGGAGCATGTAATGTCTTCTCTTATTCACAGTGCAAACTGGATGCACCCCTCACTGCAGTGTGCCCAGGTGGCCAAGAAGGCCAACGGCATCCTGGCCTGTATCAGAAATAGTGTGGCCAGCAGGAATAGGGAGGTGATCGTGCCCCTGTACTCGGCACTGGTGAGGCCGCACCTCGAATACTGTGTTCAGTTTTGGGCCCCTCACTACAAGAAGGACATTGAGGTGCTGGAGCGTGTCCAGAGGAGGGCAACGAAGCTGGTGAAGGGTCTGGAGAGCAAGTCTTGCGAGGAGCGGCTGAAGGAACTGGGACTGTTTAGCCTGGAGAAGAGGAGGCTGAGGGGAGACCTTATCGTGCTCTACAACTACCTGAAAGGAGGTTGCAGCGAGGTGGGTGTTGGTCTCTTCTGCCAAGTAACTAGCGATAGGACGAGAGGAAATGGCCTCAAGTTGCGCCAGGGGAGGTTTAGATTGGACCTTAGGAAAAATGTCTTTACTGAAAGAGTGGTTAAGCATTGGAACAGGCTGCCCAGGGAAGTGGTGGAGTCACCATGCCTGGAAGTATTTAAAAGACGTGTAGATGAGGCGCTTAGGGACATGGTTTAGTGGGCATGGTGGTGTTGGGTTGACAGTTGGACTTGATGATCTTAGAGGTCTTTTCGAACCTTAATGATTCTATGATTCTATGATTCTATGATTCTAATTCACTGAAACTAGTCTACTTAGAATAGTGGAAAGAAGAGCGAGGAAAGAAGGGTGAGGAAAGAAGATATAGCTTTTCTTTGCTAGTACAACCTCACGACAGATGGCTATTCTCTTTCTGACTCAACTGCCAGGATTTCCAGGAGTCAGTAACTACACTAGTATGTTCAGAGAGCTGTCTAAGGTTGTTTAAAATATCATCTCAAATCAAACCAATCAGCCCACAGCTACTTTAAAAAGCCACTCAAAACATTCTTTTTTTTCTCTGTATATGTAGTTACACTTGATCATTCCAGCCATCATTAGCTTTTGCTTCCTATGGCTATCTAAAATGTAAGGAAAATTGGTCAAGTTTCTTTTCTGGTTCCTGCAGTGATGCAGTGTTTAAGAAAGTTGTGAGTAAATAGTTTTAAAACTGGACATAATTACTTTACTTTCTACCAAATTCAATTATTTCCTTAATACAATTGTATCTTTTTCTCTGTCACGATACAAAGGAGCTACAACAATGCTTACCCACCCTTCTGTATCAAGCACAATCTTTATATTCATGGGGGCTTCCTCTCTGACCCACATAGCAAATAAAACAGTATTTATTATTCTGAAAGACATACCACCATAATCCTTGAGAAGGCTGCCAGTATATGGTACAACAAAATGTAATGATGAGCAAAACAGCTCATTAACATTTTCTTTTCATGTTCAGTGTATTCCCTTTCAAATAACTATAATGCGTAATAGTTGCATATCACAGCTGGACTTTCAAGTCAGCTATTACAAAATCAGCAAGTGTTTTGAAAACCGTGGCTTCCCATGCCCAACTGAGTCCATATTCTCGGTTGTGTTTGTGTTAATTGTCATGGCACTTTAAGTACAGTATTTAGTCTCAGAAAATGTTCTGTAATCAGTCAGCCTCATGGCTCTTCAGAGCCTGAGGTGCATACATCCTCCCTGAATAAAGACGAGCACAGCTACTGTCCAGATGGCTGCTCTGTGTCCTGGGAAGAGGACCTATGAGTTCCCGCCCATCATCTCCAAGCTGTCCTTAGGGCCTTCAGTGTTCTCACTCTGACTAAAATTAGTATTGCATTGGAGAACAAGGGAAAAAGCTTCAAATGACACAGGGACTGATTTCTTCTCCCTCCATGCAGCCTTTTCTCTCAAGAGCTGATCTGTAGGATTGGTCCCATCAGTGGGAAGGTGGAACTTTATTACTCAGCTCAGTAGCAAAATGATGAAGAGGGCATTCTGTAACATTAATATCTGCAGATTGAAAAAAACCTGAAGTACAGGATTTTCTGCTGAACTCCCACATTAGGAACACTCTGCAGGGCCTGTTCCCCCAACATATTGGGAGGAGCAACTGCAGGGTATCAACAGCAACCTGCACATCAGCAGGACAGTTCTTTCTTCAGGCTTCGCTATTTCAATTACCTTAATAAATGCAGATCTCATAATGAACAGGACACCTTCCTCCAGCAAAGATTTTGAGATGTGTGCGGCAGGTGAGTTTGTTATTTRTCAGCTTTCCCCCGGCTACACTTCCCTTTTCATCTGAAGTCCTTAATCATCTACTTGTGCATTTCCAGTTCTTTTATCTCTTACTGCTTTCAGTTTCTGTTTTTTCATCAGTCTTCTAGTTTCTCACCCAACTGCTATTATTTATTATATCTCTGTCCTTTTCTCATAAATTGCTTTCTCTTTTGCATTGATCCAGACTCCATTACTTTATTACTTGATCTTTCATTTGCAAAAGCTATAATGTAGTTTTTCCATTCTGTGAAATTCTTTACTCATATAAAACTCAAAACATTCATTCTTAAACTGTCCTCAGTTGAATTCAAGAAAGTTCTAAATTTCTCCTCCAATTCATGAATCAAAGATGGGGGGTGGGGGGAGTGGATGGCAGCTTGGTGCCTACTTTTTTTAAAGGCAGGCAACCAAATGCCCCAGTATTAGTTTAACAAGAGTATGTTCACTTATTAAATTCCTGTAGTGATAAAACAGGATGACATCGATTCCGGTCAATAGTCAATAAGTAGCAATTACTGTAAACTTAACTAAATTACAAACAGGTGCATCTTTCTACTAGTAATCCATATGTGTTTTGTCCTTTGTTTTGTTAGAACATTGAGGTGTAACATTGAAATCAGCAATAAACAGCAGAACTTAAGCTCAGTGTTTGAGCCAGATACCTGAGAGATTTTGACTTGAAAAATTTATCTTTGGGTTGGTTTTGTTTGAGACTTAGAACTAATTTCTAGGGGAAATGTGCTGAATTTTAAATTAATTGGGGAAAATGCATAGTTTCCACTGAAAACAAATAGTAACTCTCCTTTTTCCTCCTGCTTCAATCTGATAATACTCAAACTGTGATATCTTCAAATGTGTAAGTTTGTTTACAATGAAATTGATGTGCTAGAAAGTGAGACGGTGAATCTGACAACACAAAACACAAAGAAGGATGCCTGCAAGCTGAACCCACAATTTAAATACTTCAAGGGATATGTTATAACCTCAATTAATTTAGTTTGCCTATTATTTGAAATTGCCATTTTTACATCAAAATACAGCCTTGGTATCAGAAAATATCTTGACAGCCTGTACATAAGCACAAAGAAATATAAGCTTCAAATAATGGTCACGATACACAAATACCTGTTTTCTGATAAAAACCACCTCAATAACAATAAATGATGTTGTGCAAAAAGAAAAGGAGTGGCTGGCAGGTTGATTTCATCCCCGACAGACTAGAGGAGTTCAAAGTGGTCTTGTAGTAAGGAAAATCATCCTTGAGTAGAATTCCAGTATGTCAATATATTTTAAAAATTAACAAATAAATAATAAAATTATGTGAACAAGTAATAAAAGCAGCTTTGCTAATATCTCTATTAAGAGCATTATTTGTACTGTGCTGCTTTTAAGAAAACAAACATGTTCTTACAGTTTAATTGTATTTAAAATAAAAAGCTTAAAAAAAAAAGAATAAATTATACTGGGAAAAGTTATTGTAAAAAGCACATTGGTATGTTTTCCTTAGTCCTTCTCAAATTTAAGCCTTACCTCTGGTAACAGCTTTTGTAATTCGTTGGGACGTTATTAAGCAGACTGCGTTGAAAATGGCATAGAATTCTTGTCTGTTTATTTTCCACGACAGCTTTTCTCAGACCTTAGGATTCTCAGAAATTTTTAAGAGGAGATTAAAAAACTATCTCTCAGGAACGGTTTTGATTTAGTGGATCATATCTTTTGATGGAGAAATGGCAAATGACAGCATCTTGAGGTCCTTTCCATTTCTATTTTCTAATTCTGTGATGTCCCAAACAGATACTCTAATTTGGAAGTAGCCTCTCTTTTGTGTACTCCCTCTGTTTTCTTTTGGTATTGTTTGTTAAGGATCTGTAGTCTCAAACCTTGTTCTCTTCTGACAGTCAGTGAATGACACATCTTTTTTAAGCTATCAAGTGGTTCATGCTGCATTTGTAAGCAATCACTTCTTCTTTCAGATATTTGCCTCTTTTCAAGAAATTATCTCTGAAGTTACCACAGGTCTTTCTTCATTATCCTTTTCTTCAGTTTTCAGGATACCACATTAGGAATCAACCAAACCAGTTTCATCTCCATTTGTGTCCTACATGCCCTACTTAGTATTTCACTTCTTTATTATGCTTCAGTTTTGTATCTCCCTTTTGTTCTGTTTGAAGTGCACTGTATTTTATCTATTTTCTGGTATCCTAGCACATAGTTTTCACCTGTAATAATGGGACTAGTTGTTTTTCTTTTATCTTTAGGTGGATGAGGATGACACTTCTATAAATAAAACACAAGATCATCTATATTTTACACAAATATGTATAGGATAATTTAATACTGTTTCCAGTAATCTCTGGGGGGGGGGAAGCACCTATTCAGCAATGCCTTTGAAACTGAGCTGACATACAGTGTTCCTCCTGAAGTATTCAAATGCACATCAGTAGCTCTAGCAATGGCACACAATCATTGACATTGAAGTATTGAAAAAAAACCATAGCTACAGAAGGTTGTCTCCCACACAGCAATTTTCTTGTCATTTTTTTTTTCAGTATATCAGTATCATTTTAAATATAACATTAAAGAATTACATTTTGCCACTGTGTGTCTAAGTGAATGGAAATAAGCTTTCACAGAGTCCCCTGGGAGTTCAGGTTTGTCTGTGCAGAAATGGTAAGAGAAATCATAAAATGGGATATTTGTCAGATACAGAAAGAATTTTTTCAAATGTTATTGTTCAATGACAGGGGAAAGAAAACCACTGTGGCAAAGAAATCACAAATGTCCTGTACTGGCACATTACAATTCCAGAAGATTTAATGGCCTGGCACAGGGATCTGAATAACTTAAGTCTGACCATCAACTCTTTTTAGTTGCATGCAATATATAATTAACACCTAGGATTTTATATACTAATGTGGACCAATTCTGAACCTCAAACTTAGGACTTAAATATAAAGGAACTTGTTTCCCTTTGAATAGTTAGCAAGAACGTCCTCAGTCATTCATAAGAGCTCTGTTAAGGGATACAAGATATGAAAGGGCAGTGGATGGAAGGATGGCAGGAGCCAGCTGCAGCCCCCTTGTATGGTTCTGGGCAGAAAGCCTACATATTGGCCCGCTGTGTCTTAGGCATAGCTGTGCATTTCCCTGCCCAGAGAATCACCTCTTTCAAGCTAGACTGGATTACAGAATAAGGTTGCTTCTTGTTCTGTATGTCATATGTCAGAGGGACTTTCTAATAAAGTATTTCAGAGCCATGGACAAGAAACATTTTTTCTGACCGAAAGCATGTGTGTTGATTTTGGTTTTTTCCCAGTATGAAGAGGCATTAAAAGGGATTCTGCTATTAATGTCTAACTTGTGCTGTAGAATTGTGCTTGGTGCTTCTTAACAAGAAGTCTGTCCTAAATGGACTTCTTGAAAGTAATTATCAACTTTAAGCAGGCAACCTAAATCATAAACCAGTTCCTAGTGTTGTCACAAGTTCCCTCTCACAAGAGGCACACCCAGGTATAACACTATGCTAGAAATATTGTTCTTTCATAATGAGTCTATACAACTATAGAGGTCTATATACCTCTATTTAGAAATATAAATCAGGTCTGTGGTTCAGTTACACAAGTGCAACATAGCTGAAAGTTCCATTAACTCTGTCTTTAGGGCCTGCAGCTACTTCTTCCCAGTCTCCTTTAGCGCTCTGCTTTATTTGTAGTTTTCATGTGGTTGGTTTCAAGACAGAATCTGATTGCTGCACTGCTTAACTTCTCTAGTTTCATATAGCTTCAAAAATAGATGGTCTTGCAATTCAACTTTCACAGAAGTATTCTTCCCTTTTTTAACTTGTATTTTCTTAATCCTGAGTTGTCTTAAGCATCCCTTTTGCTTCATAAAAAATGAACATCCTAGAAAACAAGACTTACTCTCTGAATGAGGCATGTATTGTAAAAAACTGTCAGAAGATTTACTACAATAATATAATGCATATATTATTGGTCTGGCAAAAGATTAAGACAGCAATTCAAAAAAGTACTGAAACTTTCACTTAAAGTTCTTGAGAGATTTGGCCTTAAGCATCGTTAAAATATAACTTTCTAGTCTAACATTTCAAACTGACACCTCATGCATTAAGTGTGGCTCAGTTCTGTGAAACAATGTCTTCTGAGTACTTTGTATTTAAATGTGTGCATGATGATTTTGAAACACCTCTGAAACATATGACATTAAAATATTAATGAAATGCTTGAAAACAAATAAATAAGAATTGGACTGCTAGGAAAGATTTCCTCACTCAATCAAAGACATGGCTTTCAGTAAGACCTGTTAACATGTGACAATTTGTCCTAGCTACCGATAAGCTACCATAGAGTAGATTAGAGTGAATTACTGAAGAGATTAATGGTCTAGTACTTTTCCTTAAAGACTGTTAACTACTGTATTAATGCTCTTTCCACTGCACTAATATTAACTAGTCAAATTGTCAGTCCTAGTATGGGGTAATTCTAGCCATGTTGATGTCTAGATATACAGTCCTTATGAAGTCCTTAGTCATAAAGAGACTATGAATATCAGAGGTTTATTGAGGCAGAACAAATATTTTCAAAATTATTATTGTTATTTTAAATATTGTCATATCTAAATGCTCAATATTTTATACAGCAACATGAACGTGCACATGCGTTGTTTATCCCACTAACAAAGTTTGGGTTTTATGTCTTTCAAAGAGTTCTTATGTATTGGACTTTTGAACCTATAAAGTGATGGTGACTGCATGTATTTCTAGATATCTAATGCAGTCCAAATGCAAATGTGTAACACCTGCATAAGGACATTTAGGAATTATATAACTGATTATCCTCTTTGTGGTTACTTTTCATTGTGATCTTGTTTGGGAGATACCTAACACTTGAAAAAAGTTTGCAATAATGTTTTTGCCTTTGACTCTACCTTGTTTTTCTCGATCTTCAAGTAGTATTTAGTGTTCTTCATCACTGCCTAAAATTGGACATTTCGTGAAACACAGGGTTGTGCAATTAATCATCTATCATGGACTGGATTCAGTGGATTCATCTATCATGGACTGGATTCAATTTAGGCTTGGAAAAGTTTGGAGCCGTTGTTTCTCTGTAAAGTAAAAAATGTATCATCTGTAAGCCAATAATATTAGATTAAATTAAATGAAGCAGTATAAACAGGTCTCCTATGGAAGGTTCTGTTCTGACCCTTTCTGCAAGTCTATGTGAAAGATAGTTTGTAAAAATTCTCATAAAGGAAAAAAAAGGGAAGACTACAGAAAAGACCAACAAAAAACCCACAAAAAAGCTAAAGAAAAGAGGACTAAAGTAGAGAAACAAAGACTTGCAGCAGAACTTCACAGTTTCCTGATAACAATGAGCAAATTTCCTTTTCACGGTGGTTTATATAGCCTCCAAGAAAGATGCACTCTTGTCAGGAATAAGGGACTAATGGTAAAATACAAAAGCCTCACAGCTAATCAACCTGCTTCTTATTTACTATGTGGCCGGATGCTGTCAAACTCTGGTTGACGATATCTGTAGAACAATATCTATAAAACATCATAATGTACTTGTGTATAATCTAAATGGTTAACTATTGGCTCACTCCCATTTCTTTTGAATGATATAAGTTCAACAGAAACTTCTTGCAAGTCCCCTGGTGCAGAGAGCCGAGGTGTGGTTTTCAAAGTCTTGCTAAGGCATAGACCTCAAAAATGATAGACGGGAAAAGGAATGATAGATTCTGACCAGCAGTGAGGTTTAGTTATGGAGATGTATGTTTGTCACTTTCAGCATTGCAGGAGCCCTTCAGATAGTCATGTACTGACAAGCATGAAAGCACACTGACGTGAAAAGAGTCCTTAAGAGAGAAACTGAAAAAGCAATCCTATGAGTTAGTCTTTTCTGGAAAGGTTTAATGTATTTTGTTCAGATTTTTAAAATATAAAGCTGTTAAACATCAAGGAAAATGGAGGATTTGCAAACTGTCACGGCACCAGTGCATTAAACAGACTTATACAGATTTAATCAGTTTAGAATATCTTATTTCTCCTCCTCAGGCCATGATTTGCTTATGCCTTTCACAGATGCATTTTACAGTGAATCTGCTGATTGTTCTAAGTAGGTGTCATAGTTTCTGACCTAATTTTTTTTTCTTTCCCTTTTAAAAAATAATAAGAGACTTGATAAATCTGTTTGATGCAGACTGAACAGAAGCTGTTTTGAATTTTCTGGCAGAAGACTTTTATCTGGTTCACAGATCTCTCATATACATCCCTGCTTGATGTCCTATTGAGACACAGAATGAATCATTTTCCCCAAAATGGATAAACAATATGTCAAATCTAATGGCAATGCAAAATGTAATATTACCCATTGAACTTGGCTACGCTGTCTTGACTTTCAGGCACGTAACATGTCAAATGAAATGGCAGTCTACAGTGGGACATTATGTAGTGAGTCTTTGAGTCACAGAGAGTGCGTTGAGTGACACTTCTGTCCCGGGACAAGGATGACACCCAGCATATTGCAGCGTACTGTGAGAGAGAACATTACTGCAGCTCCTCCGCTAGTTCAGCAAGATGCACTGGCATGCACTGGATGAAGTAACGGGAACTTACCCAGCAAAGCTCTGAAATGCCTACATTCCGGTTGCTCAGGATGAACAGCAATGCCTACAGTAAAGCTGCTCTTTGTCTATGCTGCATGTCAACGACAGTGGGATTCACAGATTAGACCTCCAGGGTAGGATCTCGCAGGTGTGTTTAGAGCAATCTGGATCCCTTGCAAAAATACATGGAGAAGTGTCCACTCCTGCCATAGAGCACAGCTGCAGAGCTGACAGGGTGCTTAGCTGAGACTCAGTTAACGTCTCTTCCGTATCTGATTGCATTTTGATGAAAGTATTTTACATCTCAGCAGAGTGCCCTAATTGTAATGTTACCAGATAGTCTGGGACATATCTCTCTTGCTCTGAATTTCTTCAGCTGAAGGTATTTAATTAATTTCCCTACCAGAAAGTAATGAAAGAGTCACTGGAACAAAGAGAAAGGAGGGGGAAGAAACACAAGGTTGATTCATGTGCAGGCTCTAGTCCTTGCTCCAATGAACACTGAAGCCTCTTAATTGAAAGGTAGCATTTTCCATAGGAGAGAAATTTACCCTGGAATACAGCTCGGCCCTATGGTTAGGCTATTTGGTCAAGTATTAACATAGACCTGAGCTATGCTAAATTACTTGAGACTATAACTGGACTGGTCTAGCCAGCTACTGGGGGGCAGGGGAGGTGCAGGGGAAAGGCTCTTTCTGCACATCCTTGTCCATATATTTTCGGCTACTTCCTGTTCCCTAAAAGCCCAAATACATTGTTTGCCTTTGAGAACTTAAATTAGGTGGTAGAACATCTACCAGCAGTCATTGCAATACCTAACTTCAATCTTCCTGTCAAATATAGCCCCCCATGAATTTTAGGAATGCGCAGTTTTTGGAGTAGTGGGAATGTGGAGCTACTTGCAATCTTTTCCCCTCCAGTCTAGTGGAGGTGGTAGCATCTATTTATTCAGCTTCTGAAAAGGTAATTTTGAAATAATATGAAAATGTATCAGCGATACAAAGACATGCTGGAATGAAAGAGGCATTAAGTAGTGTAAATAAAACCTGAATCAGATTGTATTTAAAGCGGTATTAAGGCAGTGACACAATTAAGTGGATGTCAACATTATCTCCCAGTTGTCATGGTTTTGTATAATTGCTCTTAATATTGTTCATAAACAGGTCTTTTTGCAACTTAGTAATGAATGAAATTTATATGGTCAGGAATCACTAGGCGGTTAAATGATGCAAATTTGCTGTGACCTGTTGGCTATATATAAAACTTCTGATATTCTTCAGCCTGAAGGCTATATTGGACTGTACCTCAAGTGAATTTAAGTGCAGTCTCCCAGTTGCATCTTCAAATGTTTCAAATCATCACACACTTCAGTGGAGTTATATCAACACAATACCTATTTTTCTTCTGCTGAAATCATTCACAAAGAGTACTCATTGTGTAAAAGCACTTTCATTTACCAATAAAATGTAATGTGAGACAATGTGCTTGCACGAAAACCCTAGATGGTCCAGTCTGTCACGTCATTTTTTTCACCTGTAAATTTATATGTGGCAGATCACAAAACATACAAAGAGCTTTGAAATTAGACAATGCTTACCCACAGGATAAAAAACATAGTTAAATGAAAATGCATTATGTTTTACCAGGAATAAATAATTGTTATATACTAAACTGCACTTGCTTCTCAGAATTACCCGTAATCATAAAAAACCACTCCTTTTGCTATTATGAAAGAGGGTCTCACGTAAAATCTGAATTTTGTGACTCTACCAGGCATTCTTAACACTGTCAGTAACTATAATAGCAGGTCATGACTGTCAGGGAGATGAATTTATTCCTACCTACAAGGATCTGTGATTGTGGAATTTGCATTGATGTTGCATTAGTGTGAATCAATAAACTAAATAGACTAGTTATTTTCTCTTCAAAACAGTGTGTGCATATATAAGACAGATGAAAATTAGAGGTAGAAAAAGAAATTGAATTCAATGTACAGTAAAGGAGCAACAGGTAAATGAAGTATCACTGATGTCATTTAAATATTAATAATTAGAGGGTCGTGAAACTGAAGCTATCGATAGCTGGTTAAAGAATCTTGTTAACACTGTGCTAAAATGAAGCATACAGTTGATTACATAAAATAAAATATTGGTATGGGAAGAGGGAAAGGACAGGGAAGGAAGTTTTTTCATTATGTATAGATACACATTGACACCTGGGAATGGTACAGAAAAAAAATCCTCTACATATATTGACTTGTATCCCAGAAAGTTTTCTATGCAATGTTTTCTTTGACATGATGACAGTAAGACAGGCAGGTGAAGGTCTTCAAAAGTCTCCAGAAGTGTCAAATTAATTAAATGACTGTATAGAGCTGTAGAAAATAAAACTTTTAAATTTTCAAGCTCCCGTGTGGAGATATCCACTTAATTCAAGTTCTTTTTAAACATACAGCTATTAGCTACAGTTATCATTTAGATATAATCGGAGTATCCCTGTTCTTGGAAGCATCAGATAGAAAAGGAAATGACGTAAGTAAAAAAGACAAAGAAAAAAAAAGAAAAAACACAAATAAAGAAGGTTGCAATATTAGCCACAAAAAAGCATGCTAGACATAGAGTGTAGTCATTAGAAAATTTATGAGGATTTTTGTTGTTAAAATTGTTATTCCTATGTCTATAAAACCAGTAATAGGAACAACATTAGGAACAGTTGCTTGGACTGGACTAAAGGTTGCCACTCACTTTCCAGGCACTGTGTCATAGAATCATAGAATCATAGAACCGCTTGGGTTGGAAGGGACCTTTAA
This sequence comes from Phoebastria nigripes, assembly GCA_035582835.1. NCBI lineage: Eukaryota > Metazoa > Chordata > Aves > Procellariiformes > Diomedeidae > Phoebastria > Phoebastria nigripes. The sequence goes on along the minus strand of JAYKAV010000108.1, from coordinate 25,632 downwards.
AGGTCATCTAGTCCAACTCTCCTGCAATGAGCAGGGACATCTTCAACTAGATCAGGTTGCTCAGAGCCCCCTCCACCTGACCTTGAATGTTTCCAGGGATGGGGCATCTACCACCTCTCTGGGCAACCTGTTCCAGTGTTTCACTACCCTCAGCGTAAAAAATTTCTTCCTTATACCTAGTCTAAATCTACCCTCTTTTAGTTTAAAGCCATTCCCCCTTGTCCTGTCACAACAGGCCCTGCTAAAAAGTCTGTCCCCATCTTTCTTAGCCCCCTTTAAGTACTGAAAGGCTGCAATAAGGTCTCCCCGGAGCCTTCTCTTCTCCAGGTTGAAAAAACCCCAACTCTCTCAGCCTTTCTTCGTAGGAGAGGTGTTCCATCCCAGTGATTGTCTTTGTGGCCCTCCTCTGGACCTGCTCCAACAGGTCCATGTCTTTCCTGTGCTGAGGACTCCAGAGCTGGACGCAGTACTCTGGGGGGGACTCACCAGAACGGAGTAGAGGGGCAGAATCATCTCCCTTGACTTGCTGGCTGGTGGTGTCACACCAACTTTCTGAGATCGGAGCTTCCAGTGTGACAATATTAATACTTATCCACCTGATAACACCTGTGTAATTGATGAAAGCAGCATAGAAGATATTTTGTAATGGGAGAGGAGTAGAAGAATTTGCCATTTTAGGTTTGGTTTTCTACATTTCTTAGCACACCTGAAAGTAGCCATTTATCTGTCAGCCTGAATATTGATTCTACGTTTGTGATTGTTCAATTTCTCTTGAGATCATTCGTAATCATGTCACCTAAAGCATCCAATATCTCCGCAGATTTGCATCAAGACCACCTCCTTTTCTGATGTGCAAGGTCACATTTTTCCAGACATGTGTCTTGGTTTGGTTAATAATTGAGTGCTAATTCAATGTAACTATATGTTTTGTTTTCTTTTCTGTTAATCTTCTCACTCACCCTGCTTAAGAAAGTACATTTATTTTGAATCTACAGAAGGTTCAGTAAACTATTGCCATTTAGTTGATTTCAAATGCTACCTTTCAATTGCTTAAATATTGCTGGGACTATCTGTTTCTTTTCAATCTCTTATGTATATAGATCAGAAAATAATCACATCTACAATACTGTACTACTTACTCATCTCCACGTCAATCAGTTTCTTCTAGAAGAATCAGCCTTCTCATATCTCCTAGCCTACATACATCACCTATTTTTCAGTCTCCTCTAAATACATATATTTTCTCCATTACTCCTACCTTTATAATATTTGGTTTTGTTCATTAGTTTACACTGGTAAATCTCTCTTTTCTTAGTGCTGCTTGAGTAAACCAAACTGACAGGTAAATGAGAACAATGACTTTGGCTCACAGTTGCTTGTTAAAAATCTTCTCATTAATGTTTTTTTTCCATTCACTGGTTAAATTTTGACACCCTGACAATTCAAATGGGGCATAGAGTACTAATTATTTTTGTTGTTACATCATTTTTTAAAATGTTGCATTCATGCGTATCAGAATTAATATTGCATGACTCAGGGGAATGGTTCTCCACAAACGGTGAAATAACGCCATCAACAAAAACATTGCTTTTTAGTCTGTAAATACTTATGTAAGTAGTAAAGGAATTATTAAAAAATAGGGTTGATTAATGAAGGATTTTCACATGTGAAAGCTAYATTTTTTATCGCTATTGTTTGAAATAAAAAGCCTAATCAAGTCTAGAGAAACATAATGGGGATCTGCATAATAGATGCTATGTTAGCAAAGGGTCAGTTGAGTTTCCACTGAAGACAGTGACAGTATTGTACTTGTTCAAATGTGAATAACCTTAGATGCTAAAGACATTTCATTGCGTGCTTGCATAATACGTGTCCTCGTGCTGTGGGCTTGAGATAAAAAACTGCTCTTCTAAGAGTACGCTCATTCACATACTTAAAAATAAATTATTTAACTGCAGTTGGTACACAAAATTATCACTCTGCTTAATATCTGACAGGTAGCATTAACAAGAGTAAGCAATAAGTTAACATTTCTCCTATATTTCATTTTCTTTGCTTTCGAAGTTCAAAGAAAAACTTGAGAATGTTATAACTACGGAGGTAGAAGTGATTTTTTATATGTGCTACTGTTGATGTCACATTTGTACTATCCTAACAAGGGGTACACTTCAGCTTCTCTTTCCAACTCATTGATTTTGGTAGGAATTAGATATCCAGTGCAAATTCTGTAGAGGATTTAGTTCTGAAGTTGTTTTTTGAACACAGAGTTAGTTTTGTCTGTATCTGATTCCTAGGAAGCTGTTACACAGCTGAGAACAATTGCCTCTGGCAACAAATTTCAGTTGCTGATAAGGAAAATATTTGACTAGTGCAAAATATTAAGTATAACAGTGTCTGAATCAATTGTTGCAGCTTAATGACGACTTCAGAAGTACTGGCAGCTACTCAGATACTTCTTAGATATCTTAATACATTACTGTAGCTTCTGAAATGGTGAGCAGAACAAACTTTATCCTTTAAAACCTCCAACACGATGTTGGAGGCACCCTGTTACTAAATATCTAGTATCCTTCCAAGCAGTGGGATATCCAGGCCCTTCTCAGACTAAAGCTTAAACTGAATTTTTATTTTATTAGTGTCTAAAGGTAGAAGCAAAGATGAGAAAACCTGCTTTCTTCTTATTATAATACACAAGATGCTACAGTTCAATTCTGCAAGAGCTTATATTCTAGTTCAAAAAGCACTACAAACATAATGTAGAAGCAAAGAGTTTTGAGGTGGAAGGTGGTAAGGTCCCCATCACTAAGCAAGTTAAATGGCTATTCATCTTTATGATTGTGAGTCACTTGAAAGCTTTTTTTTTTCCTTTTCTTTAATATATACTTTATACAGTAGTGCATGTGTGGATGAATATATATTTATATAGCAAATAGTTAAGGCTGGCACAACAGACTGAAAATAACAGACAAGAGCCATTCTCCCCTCTTTATAGGTATTCTAAGTGCTAAAGAAAGGAGCTTAGCTTAAAGTGTTGTTTACCATATCCAGTATATCATACAGATATCGTAAGGGCTGAATATAATTCTTAGCTTCCTAATGAACTCTATRACTAGTTGAGTGGCAGGTACAAGACTGGTAACTATGGAATTGAACAGCAATTGGGCACAAACAATCATGCATCCATTTATTCAGACATCTCTCTGGTATGCTTATGTTTATGGAAAACACTCATTTATCTTAGAATGTAAATCAGAAGTACATTTTATTATTTCTAGTCCCCGCACCCTGCAATTACATTTCTCTCAGGAAATTACATGATGTGTAGCKTAGGATTTTTCCCTTGTAAAATAACATATAAGCAATTAATTTGTAGATTCTTGACCCACTTGAAGAAGGAAAGAATCAGATCTTAGCTCATACTAAAGTCTTTAAAAAAGGTGCTGTATGTGTGTGAGATGGAAATATCAAGTCGTTGCCCTGGCCAAGAGTTGAATAGAATGCAAGCAGCCTTGTGAGCTTTGGCATGAGCCATGAATCAATAACTAATGGGAGAAAAATACCTGAACCTGCTGGAAAGGTATGCCATGAGATCACCGTGGGCTGATCATGGGCCTGTGGTGACATCTCACCATAGAGACTCTCAGTGGTAGAGACCAGGAAGGACGTAGTTCTGTGGCCATCTGACACCATGCAGAAGCAGTGAGCCCAAGGAGAAAACGTCTGTGTTGATGCCAAGCTGCTACACAGGAGCCCAATGTCAAGATGGGCTGGAGTGTTGCATTCATCACGCTTGGCTGTGCTGGTTCATTGGAATGATAACTAGGGGATGGGGAGCCCCCATTAACACTCTGTGTGTGTGTGTATTTGTGTGTGTGTGTGTGTGTTTGTGTGTGTGTTTGAGTGCGCACAAAGTTCTCCCTGACTCTGCTTCCCTCACTTAGTAAACTCAATGAACTGGGCTTAGCAGTGTGATGCTGTTTGGCGTGTGAGTGTTGAAGGGTTCACTTGTAAGTGCTGTATGCTATGTGAGAGCTGGGCACCGTTCTCTAAACTGAAAGGTCTTCCTCAGGGCAATATTTTCCCACAAGAGTTTAAGCATGAGGGAGAAAAGAATGTTTTTTTACAGAAGTGCCTAAAGACACCAATGACTAGATGAATTATGTTAAGAAAAACCCAGCACACACATGGCTGGGAGCCTCTGTCGCTGAGGGCAAATGGTGGAGACTGGTTGCATTTCACCTGTCTTGCTCCTGGTTTCCTGCAATACTCCTAAGACATGATAATCACTTTCTCTATGTGTGTGTGTATACGTGTCTATGTGTTCAATTCAACTTATATGAAATAATGTGAAGGATGTACAGGCAGTTTCTGAAAACAGTTTCACAGCATGAAACTGATGGATGTGTCACACTGCAGGCCATGCAAGTAGGGAGGATGGAGAACACAAAGCTTCCTCAGCTGCTGTTGTAGATCTCTAGCTGACAGAGAGAGAGAGACAAACCTGGTGCAATGATGTCCATGGTGTCTACTGTGGAGCTTCCTTGGCCTGTGCTATAGCTCCAACCCAAGGCCAGAGAATTGCTAGTTTACATGGACCCAAAATCCCATACCTTGCTAACCACTGAGCAGTGCAGACATCAGAGGTCTAGTGCACAAACTCATTTAGATACCACCAACAATAGCTGGGGCTAATAGTACTAGGAATGCTTCAAGAACAGAGAAGAAAAAGAGAATACTTACTCCAAAATATTATTTAAACATATAAAATTGAGAAAAGAAGCAATATAATCACCTTTTTTAAAACATTACAAACTGCTGCAGTGTTACTGAGTGACTCCCCATAAGCAATACAGTTACAAGACGTAGCTCTCCTGCATTCCAGGCCATGGCCATGAGTGCTTATTTGCACACTAAAGCAATATTTTACCTATTGTTATGGAAAAGAAGCATTGTACTTCCCCGTTTTATCCATGCTCTGTTGACTGATTGTGTTCCCAGTAGAAGACATCGTAAGAACAGAACAAAGGACTCTCAGAACTCCTATGCACCAGACCTCATCATCCTCATAAGGACATCAATGCCAGCAGCAATGCTAGGCCAGCACATTACGTTTTAGTAAATAACTGTGCTGGTTTTGGCTGGAATAGAGTTAATTTTCTTCATAGTAGCTAGTATGGGGCTATGTTTTGGATTTGTGCTGAAAACAGTGTTGATAACACAGGGATGTTTTCGTTACTGCTGAGCAGTGCTTACACAGAGTCAAGGCCTTTTCTGCTCCTCACCCCACTCCACCAGCGAGGAGGCGGGAGGTGCACAAGAAGTTGGGAGGGGACACAGCCGGGACAGCTGACCCCAACTGACCAAAGGGATATTCCATACCATATGATGTCATGCTCAGCATATAAAGCTGGGGGAAGAAGAAGGAAGGGGGGGACRTTCGGAGTGATGGTGTTTTGTCTTCCCAAGTGGCCGTTACGCGTGATGGAGCCCTGCTTTCCTGGAGATGGCTGAACACCTGCCTGCCGGTGGGAAGTAGTGAATGAATTCCTTGTTTTGCTTTGCTTGCGTGTGCAGCTTTTGCTTTCCTTATTAAACTGTCTTTATCTCAGCCCACAGGTTTTCTCACTTTTACTCTTCTGATTCTCTCCCCCATCCCACCGGGGGGGGAATGAGTAAGYGCCTGTGTGGTGCTTAGTTGCTGGCTGTACTAATAAGTACTTATAGATAATAACTAATAAGTACTTATAATTACTAAGACTCTGAAAGGTTTTTTTGTCTTTGTTTTTTTTTTCTACATGGCAGGGGAAAAGTAAGATCTATTTCTAATTAATATAAAAGCTTTACTTCTGCATATCCAATGGCTTTGTAAATTCAGAAGTGTGGTATTGATTTTTTGGAGATCATTTGCTGTAAATTATTCACATGAAACCATTGACAGTAAATGTAATGAAAGAGAACTTATAGGATGCTCAGTACAGTTCTATAATGTAAAACCAACCGAAAAAGGATGTATTTTAACATGGTTTTTTAAGTTAACAGAGAATAACCTACGTGGGTCATAGCCAACATATATCATTTTCTCAGTCTGTAGTTATTAAGTCAGTCTTATTACATCATTCAGGTAAAACATAAAAACAAATTCTTGCGTTTTCAGTGAAAAGTAGCTCTTCCATCCTCTGGCAGCCAGAATTTAAAGTATAATAAATCAAACTTATCTTTAATACAATTCCATTGCTATAATTTAAACTGCATCAGAATTAAGTTTGTCTTTAAAAACCATTTTGTGATGAGAGCTTGCAGGTGTCCTTATCTTTTTGCTTTAGCACGCTTCCCTAGAAGCATGCTTCAAAAGCATTTTTCTCTTACCAGAGCTGGGCTTGTGGGCTGACACCACTGCCAGGCTCAACAGTATGGGTGATGGTAGCCACAGTGCAGAAGATGGCTTGTTTCCCAACACCTTCCCTTTCATCACCTTTGAAGGTGAGGTGCTTCCTCAGGACAACGTTAATCCAAGAAGGGAGGAGCATCAAGAATGGGAGCCTCTGCAAAGTCATGAACAATCAGGGGCCTCTAGCCCTCCAGCTGGGTCTCCTTTGCAATTTGGAGCAATTATGGCAACTATTCCAAGTTACACAGGATCAGCTGTGTTGGGGCCTGGCCTTTGAGCAGACCACTTTAAGCCTCCTGAGTATAACCAGGGAACTGTAGCTCTCCATTGCCATGCACTAGGCCACATCTGTGTGAGGGCCAAAGGAGATCCACTGGATCAAATTGCCCATGCTCCTGAGACAGCTTCCTCCAAATAAAGCCCAGGACTGCACTCTTCTACCCATGCCCTTTGCCATTAGCGCCAGATCCCTGGAGCAAGCTGAGAAAAATTAGGAGGGTGAGGTTCTGCAGTTCTCAGGAGTGGGGTTTTTTCATAATAGGACACCAGGGCCTGTGTCCAGAGTGGTGAAGGCATGGGTAGAGCAGTGTGCGGTGGGGTAGCCTATACTGAGACCTGTGTATGGGAGAGAAAGGCAGTGCAGCAAAATTACATGGCTTTGGTCATACTCCTCAGCRGTACCATTCTCTGCCCCAAGCTATCTCCCTTGCCAGGAAACAGGAATTGTTTGCTAGTGCTAGTGTTAGCTGACCTGCGCTAGCCACTATTCTAAGAACGCAACAGAATAAACATTTACGTGCTGGGCGTCTGTCATGGCCTTGTTGCATTTACTAGGGTAACATAGCCTTTTTTACTAAACATTACCTTGAATTTTAAACATGTACTTTATATGCGCACTCCTCTCTGACATAAAACACACTGAGGCCACACATTGACCTGCAAAACAATGGAAAAGAGAACTCCTTTAGAGATATACCAGGCAAAATGCTACATGAAGGAATATGGATTTTCCTACCATTCACATACATACATAAGAATCTAGGTCTGCTAGACTATCTAAATTTGGTTTATGTCTCCAGGATGACTAGAACCTCTGTCTTCACTCCCAGTCTGTGTCAAACAGAAGCCTTTCTTTCATCTGAATATCATTCTCCTCTTCTAGACTAGTAGTTTATCCTCTATCTTATAAATTACTTTTCTGCTATATTGAGGCCAAACTTATTAAGATGCTTATAAATGCTTTCCTGAACACAAAGGTGTTCTTGAATTAAGACTGAACAGTGATAAAAACTGAGTGCATAAAGATTGAAAACAGGTATTTAAAAAGCATTCTTACATCATAGTTTATATATAGTGTTGGTTGGTTGCTATTCCTTTTAGTCACTTAATCCCTAGCTTTGATCATAGTTTAGCAGATTGTGTCAGGACAACCGCTCCTTTCTTCCAATCCAAATGCTAGAAAAGATGGACATCTTTCTTGGAAGGAGATCTGACTTTTTTTCAGATGTGCATGAAGCTATAATTTTGTTGAACAGCTTGTTCATAAGAGGATTGTGCCCAGCAGAAAACTAAGATCTTTTGACAGTCAGAGGGCCTTTGCTGACTTAGCCCGTAATGTTTTAGCTATGCAAAAGCTCCCAACTGAGACACGCAGTTTATTGTGCAGAGAGTACAATATTTTGTGGATGCTTATTGCCAGAGTAAATCAAAAGACATGTCAGACAAATTCATTGTCATTGCAATCACTGGCAGGGCAGGGCCAGTTTCAAGTAAGAGAAATAAAGAATACAAGCAACTCATCTAACTGGCAAGTATGACAAATGGAGACTAGTCAATTCTATGTTTTTCTTCCAGAACAATTTCTTCCTTAGAATGCTTATTCATCCACAATAATATATAATGTGTCACAGAATCACTGAGGTTGGAAGGGAGATTTTCTAGTCCAACCCTCGGCTCCGAGCAAGGTCAACCTGCTCAARGGCAGGTTGCTCAGGGCCATGTCCAGTCAGGTTTTGAATAGCTGCAAGGATGGAGACTCCACAACCAGCCTAAGCAACCTGTTCCAGTGTTCAGTCACCCTTACAGAAGATAAGTTTTTTCTTTCGTTTAAATGAAATTTCCTGTATTTCAGTTTGTGCCCACTGCCTCTCGTCCTTTCACAGGGACATCGCTGAGAAGAGTCTGGCTCTGTCTTCTCTACTCCCCCCCATTAGGTATTGTACACGTTGATAAGAGCCCCCTGAACCTTCTCTTCTCCAGGCTAAACAGCCTCCCCTTGTATGAGAGATGCTCCAGTCCCTTAAAAATCACTGTATAATTACGTGAACAAAAATATTTTAAATAATATTATATACACATTTACTCCTTTGGCAAATATGAAGCTTTCATAATTTATAGGTGAAAGTATTTTTTCCTTTGTGCTTTAGCATGTTTACCCAGATTCTGGCGTAGTTATTTCCAGAAGGGTTTTTTTATTGTTTCATAAATCATGCCTCTGAAGCTACTTAGAATCCTCTTTTTTTTTTTTTCCCCCCACAAATGATGCAGTTCCTCATGCTCTGTTAAGCAAGTACATTGGAGTTTCTGCTAGAAAGGTACAGCTTGCTTGTTTTTCTGTTGTCCTCATGCATTGCGGGAAAAACGCAACAATGGAAAAATATAACAGACTACTCTCTTTTCCTCTAAAAGCTCAAGCTTGTACCTGAAGCCATAGGTCTAGTCATCTGCAAAAACTTGGTCATTACTTGTTGAATTCATTATTATTTTAGGCTGGTTTATTTTCATAAAAAATGAGTCCCAGTTGCACAAGCACATTTGCTTATGATATGTTGCAAACCTATGCACATATGTAAAAGTACATATTTTCCTATTCTGCCCTCCACTAAATCTCATTTCTTTTTCTTTTAGGTCCCTAAAAAAATCATTGCTATTCCATCTAAACTCAGCTACCAGTCATTGCTAARCAATGAATTATTTTTAAGCACAAGGTCCTATAAACATGTGATGGCCAGTGAATACAAAATTCTCTTTCTAATTTTCACATATGCTTTGAAACAGTTTCTTGATTTAAATCTTATCTTAAAAACTTAATGTTCTCTGCAGCTTGTGGTTGACTCTATGTAAAGTGCTTTGTGATGACGTAGGGGTGATGATATAAAAATCCAGCTTGCAGCACTGAGAGGTGCAAGGGTAGCTTAATTTTGTTTTTTTTTTTTTTTTTCTTTTGGCCCGTTTAAGCCAGAACCAGGGAGCTATTTAAACACAGTTTTAGTCTTTTTTTATGTTTGAAAACAAAAGTGGGGTTTTTCAAAAAAAAAAAAAAAGAGGGAACTTTTCACATTTTTACTGTGTTTGAGGCTGAGGTTCCTTGACTATTGTGTTGAAAATGTCAAGGATCAGTATTTTGCATACTGTGCAAAACACATATTTTGCAAAATATTCTCAACATCCTAAGAAGTTCGCATGATCCTTGTGCTATCTTATCCATGCAAGGAAGGAGTCATGGAGAATGGGAAAATGCTGCCTATATCTTACGATAAATTTCAATGTTATTTCCTTAAAATTCAAGTTGAAAGCATTCCACTAGTATGCATTTATTTCCAAACAGWCTTTCATGAGCTTTAACCCCCCGCAGAACAGAGTTTTTAAGGAATCTCAGGCAATAAAATTTTTAGAAAGTACTAACAGCTGCCACTCTTCACCCATCTATCTATTCTGGGGATTTTATCCCATCACTGTCATAATAACCATGAGTTTCAAAAACTGTCCTTTTAAAATTTAAGAGGTGCCTTGGCTAATGCAATCTGGGTATAGATTCAGCGACAGTTCAAGAATTTTTTTTCTTTTTGATTCCTTCAAGAGATATACGAACAAATAGACATTTTAGATCAAATTCTAGTACAGGAATATGGAAGTCACATTCGAACTGAGCTCCATTTGCATATCTTCAACACTGATCGTGGCAATAAATCACACCTAAAAACATCATCCTAATTATTTTTCAAATTCTCATCAGCATATAAAATAACCATCAGTTTAATAATCAGCTCACATCTTCCAAAGTAACAAATTTGCACAGCTGTATCTTTCCATAGTCAATACTGATATTTCTTTACTCTTCATCTCAAAATGTTAACTTTTAAAATCCATCAAATTACATTATCATTTTACAAAAGATATTACCTGTCAGATAGTGACCAATTAATATTCCTTAGTATTGCAAAATTACTTAAGTAGCAGTGTACATCAATGAAGGTATTAAATCAGTTAGTTATGCATGTGACCCATTCACAATCCTCTGTATATCAAACCTGAATTTTTAGGAGATATATCTTTAGCTCCCAATGAACAAATAACACATAGAAAAAAATTCCTAGATGTAATCTTCCATCTTCCAGATAACTTTCAGATGAGTTATTTGTGTCCATGGATACCAAGTCATTGTGAACAGCATTCATTTTAAGCGTTGTGAATAATAACGTTACCTTTCAAACCTAACCTTCAGTACTTAAATTTCCTTTGTCAGATTTCAGTGATAAACCATGTATGGATACAATCAAGTCATGAAACCCAGCATTTAGTCTCATCTCTCGTCTTGGAAAATGATCTATGCAATCTGCTTGATGTAGAACTTCACAGCCAGGACTGTGGTTGTGCTCATGCAACTATTAGTGGCTGATAGTGAAGACTGGGATCAATTTTGTTTTAATGCAATATATTTAAACCTGTTACATGGTACAGAAGAGGGCATCTCATACATTTATTCTACTTTTAGTATCTGAGCATGTAGCAGTCTTCAACAGTGTTCAAAACACTGAGAAATGTTATTGGCAGTATACCACTTCTCCATTTTTGTTTTTAAATAAAAACTGTTGCAATTATGAATCTGCCTTAATGTGCTTTAGTACTAAGGGAAACTTATTAACCATTTCTGGAAATTCTGCTTGTTTAAAAACTTATGCTGTCCCATCTCCACTGCATTTTATAAATACCAGGAATAAAAGCAGTATGTCAGTATGCACACAGGTACACATATGTAGATTTGTATGATAAATAAAACAGATCCCTCTTTTCCCACAATCTCACTTTAGTTTTTGTCTGTCTTACGCCTTTTTTGAAAGGAGCACAAAGCTAACAACAACAAAAAGCAGGAAAGTAAAAGATGGTAATTTTTAAAATTGGAGATGGCTGTAATTTTCTGCACCAAAGGGTATGGTGGAAAGAAGGTTTGATACTTACTCGTTCAGACTGTTACAGCCTACTCTATTTGCCAACATTTCACACAAAACTGCTAACAGCCATGGAGGGTCAACTCCTTTTTGAAATTTGGACCCAATTTTTCTGGCATATTTTCATGGAAAAACTATTCTAGAAACTTGAAAGTGGCTGAGCAGAAGGTTTTATATAATATTGAGTTGTATAATGTTTAGCAAACATGATACAAAAGATTTTTTTCTTATGAAGCTGTATTTCTTTTTGCAAACTATACAAGTGTGTAATAAGCCATCAGGTAGTCTTTAATATGACCACTGTTAATGTTCTGTTCCATTTATATCTATTAAAAAAAAGTTTTGGGAAAACAATAAATGCTGAATGTTATCTTAAATGCTCATATGTCATGTTGAATGTTCATATGGTTGTGTGCCATCACATTCCCTTTATAGTTGTTACTTGTTCCAACTATTATTTTTCCTTATTACTGGTAACTGCAATAATGTCATTACTACTGAAACATTTTCATTTATAAATTAGTTAAATATAGGGAAGAATTTTAAAATAACATTCATTTTGTATTGAAACACCCATCTAATTATCCCTGATATGATTTTTATGGTATAATGTCACTTATTGCAAAATCATTTTTAACATGTGCTTTCATTATTGGAAGAATAAATTACTTCTGACATGAGTATTATTTAGAACTACTACATGATAGTAATTAACATGTTACAAACATATTATATTTTAGTAACATAAAAAATGGTGTTTTAAGTAAATATTTCATAATTCTGTATCTGGTACACAGTACACTGGCCAGAATGATTATTATTTAAATATGTTCCTTTATCATACAGAACATAGGTTCAGGCTATTAGATTATACACAGTATAGCATGATTAAATCTGTTTGCGCTTCTTTTTACTTCAGGTGTTCTTGTCTTATTTTATTGTTAACATTTTAATGGAATTTTCATACTACAAACTTATGCAGAAGTATCTCAAATCCACATCTCCCGTTCAGGACACCTACAGATATTAATTCAAATGGCCCCTAATCATAAGTGTACAGATTGGGGAGCAAGGAGATAGATGTAATTTATATACTTAGAAATCTCATAAAACTCAGTGATGTATAATGAAATTACACAGCAATAAACATGTAAACATCACTTAATTCCATCATAAACTCTGATGTGACAGAAGTAATGATGAATAGTAATGTAGGATGAAGCTTATTCTTGGCGATCAAACATTTTTATTAGAGAGGTCAGCTTTATGGTATTTAAGATGTATATTTCTTTAAGAAATGTATCTGGGTTCATATTCATCAACAATTAAAATTGGAAAAATCCACTGATACTTATCATCCTAAACTAACTTAAAAATAATATTTTACTGTGGTGTAAGCTTAAACACATCATTGATAAATGGGTATAAGCATCCAGTATTTCATTTTAAATTGTGTTCTTATTCACAAACACCATACAAACAAAAATTAAAAAAAGCCTTAAGCTCCCCATACTTGAAATACATCTTTACATTGAAAATACTAAATCATGTAAGATTGCTAAAACAGTATGATTCCTTCTTGTAAAATGTAATCAAAGCTAGCCAAAAAAAGAGTTGTAGACCAGAGAAATAAATAGTTTTAAAAATTACACAAAAAGCTATGCTGGAAGAACATCTTTAAATAATAAGGCAAAGATACAAATTAAGCAATGGTGAGTTATGTTTCACTTAACACAATCTTTCCTCTTAAAGGTTTTATCTTGTGCATTTTGATAAGACAGTATAAGCACAATTAAAAAGTATAATCATGCATTAGAAAGTCTATCATAAATGTGTATTAAGAGTGTGGCACACAGAATTTTAACCATATATTTCTCTGCATGGAGTCCTCTCTATATCCTTGCAGTCTTTGGGATGAGCAAATGAACTGACCTCCTGAAATACTTGCCAGGCTTTTTCCTATGACTTTATGTTAAACAAAAAAATAACTCTCTATGCCTTGTTTCACACCATGCCCGGACTTGCAGGATGAAACTATACATTAGCGGAGGTGAGAGTTGTCCTAAAGGATACACACAATGGCCTCTTGCCAAATCCTAATGCAGTCCTCATGCACAGCATGACAATTACAGTGAAAAAGAGCCTGCTACATTGGTTATGTAAAGGAACTGGAAAACTGTATCATTGCAGATACATACCAAAATGCAAAAGAAAAAGATACACATGGGACCGCTTTAGAATTATAAATTGGTATAATTTGTCAGAGTTCATCCACAATATGGAGAAGCCAACAGATGCAGAACTGAAACTGCCAGCATTAGCACAATATCTGTATTTTCATTCCTCACCCTCTCACACCTTTCAGCAACAAATAAGTGCATTAAATGTAAAGTTCTCAATCTGAGTATTGGAAGGGTTCATGTTTTTGAAGGTAGGAATCCTTTATTAAAATTCAAGTTTACTTCAGAAAGGTTTAAGACGTGATTATCCTGAACTGTCATAAAAATTGGTTCCACTTAAGAACAGTGAGAAATTATGTATGATTAGCAATTATAACAGCAGCACATTTTTCCAAATAATTGGAAGAACTCTGAAATCATACTGACAATAGTTAACCACCATGAATGCACTAGAGAAAGTAAAGAAACTGGTGAGATTCACCTGATGAGTTTTCAGTACAGAATCAGATAACCTGAAATGCTTATTTCCTGGTTAAAAGGAAAAATAATAATAGTTGAATAAACTGCGATTTTAAAATTATAACTTACTGTAGACAGTATCATAGAATCATAGAACAGTTTGGGTTGGAAGGGACCTTTARAAGTCATCTAGTCCAACCCCCCTGCCGTGGGCAGGGACATCTTCAACTAGATCAGGTTGCTCAGAGCCCCCTCCAACCTGACCTTGAATGTTTCCAGGGATGGGGCATCTACCACCTCTCTGGGCAACCTGTTCCAGTGTTTCACCACCCTCAGYGTAAAAMATTTCTTCCTTMTATCTAGTCTAAATCTACYCTCTTTTAGTTTAAARCCATTCCCCCTTGTCCTGTYGCAACAGKCCCTGCTAAAAAGTYTGYCCCCATCTTTCTTATAAGCCCCCTTTAAGTACTGAWAGGCYRCARTAAGGTSTCCCCGAAGCCTTCTCTTCTCCAGGCTGAACAACCCCAACTCTCTCAGCCTTTCTTCATAGGAGAGGTGTTCCATCCCCCTGATCATTTTCATGGCCCTCCTCTGGACCCACTCCAACAGGTCCATGTCTTTCCTGTGCTGAGGACCCCAGAGCTGGACGCAGTACTGCAGGTGGGGTCTCACCAGAGCAGAGTAGAGGGGCAGAATCACCTCCCTCGACCTGCTGGCCACGCTGCTTTTGATGCAGCCCAGGATACGGTTGGCCACCTGGGCTGCAAGCGCACATTGTCGGCTCATGTCCAGCTTTTCCTCCACCAGTACGCCCAAGTCCTTCTCGGCAGGGCTACTCTCAATCCCTTCATCGCCCAGCCTGTATTGATACCGGGTATAGTGCACCTTTATTAAGATTGGCAGGCATATCACATTTTCATATTTTATACACAGTGTCTTTAGTGTGAAAAAAATTACAATTTCTTGAACACTTATATCATCTTCTGAATTTGAAGACCTTAATCACACATCTTTTTTCCCCCCTTTGAATTAAAAAAATTAATTAACTTACTGTCACCTAAACCCATGTTATCTTCAACCAGTAACTCTCAGTTACTTCTTACCAAAACTGAGTCTAATACAGGGTCATCATTTATTTGTTCAGTGATTATTTGGTGAAGAAAATGGGTGGGTAATATAGGTAATAGAATATAAAAAAAAAAAGAAAAAAAAAGAAAAAAGAAAAAGTCTTGCCATGACTATTACAATTTGTTCACCTTTTTTAAGATTATTTTGATCCAGGCCAATTCTGTTATTATTATGCTGTCATTCCATTGTGTCTGTGTTTTTTCATCTCTTTAATGCTTATTCCTCCTTGAACACCTTTTATACTGTTTCTTATTTTTTTAACTTTTTAGTAATTGAGTTCCACTGTTAGCGACTAGCCCACTATCTTTCTAATATCCTTACAGTATCTACTTCACACGTGTAGTTCTGTTTCTTCTGTTTGTTGACCCACCTGGGTCTGTCTCTGGACTTGTTTGTAAACTTTGCAGTTATTTCTTGCTGACTATATTCAACTATCTATGTGCAACTCTTTCATGAACAGTTATCACCTACTTTGCTATTGTGTTATTATTACATCTTCCTCCCTCATGATAATTCTTTATCTATCATAATATCCCATATGACTCTTTTTTTTTCCTTTTCTTATGTGTTAAAAGTAGGCATGGCAATTGCATAGTGAGTCCAAATTTGTCCCCTTTGAATTTCAGGATCTTTACAATCATGGCAGCTTGAAGGCTGGTTTTCTCCAAAATTGACCTCATCCAATCACAGGATCTTGTGTTTCTGAACACCCACCTATGGCTGAAGGTCTCAAAAAGCTAGTCAATGATATTTTACCTCCATAGTCATCTGTCTATTTTCGCAGTTTATTCAATCTTTCCACCTACTTTTTTTAAAGATGAGAAAAATAACACTTGAAATCCTTTAAGATTCTAATTCTTTGACTGCCTCATAGGTTGGCAAAGTAATTCTTGATACTTTAGGAGGAATCTGTCAAATCTATCATGATGGATGAATAGCAGGTTCTACTGTGTTCACCCTGGGATTTTATTCAGCCTTAGATAAACACCTGCTGCTCTTTCCTCTTCCATATGACTTGGTCTCATTTCTCCTGTTTCTCCAGGCTGTAGCTGTCTCCCACCTCCCTTTCTATGCTCTTGCGGCACTAGCTTTTATTTTCTTCTTCTTCTTCTTCTTCTTCTTCTTTATATTTTATTTGCAAACCCATCATCTTATACTACCTGTTTTTTCTCTAGCAGCAAAACTTTTTCTGAGCTCTCTTCTCCATTTTCTATATACTTGGAGACTCTTTTCCATAAGCTTCTCAAATCTAAACTCCTTCCATTTACACAGCAGCTCAGTAGCCACCAGGTCTTGATCAAGTGACACTACAATCCTTCATTGGGACACCATTCAAGATTAAGGAAGAAAAGGTGGCCTCTTATTTTGTCATCGTTGTTGTCTACTCCATTCTTCAGATCCTCTGCAGCTCTGCATCACTATCACCTTATTTTCCTTAGTTCCAACTCTGAAGAAAGAAAAAAAGTCTAGTTCTTTCTCTCAGATACCACAATACATAGGATATAAGATATGAGAAGAGATATGACAGGGAAAAGCAAGATGCTGAGACAAGCAGGGCACAAAAAAAAGACAAGCAGAATCTATGTCTGCCACAGCACTTGAATCAATAGGAACTAACAGAAATAGGACATTATCTGATGGAGATCTGTATGATTCATTCACAGTTTCCTGTTTTGGTTATGAATAAGATAGATGGAGTATGATACAATTCATTATTTTGTATTTATTAAAACAAGGCAAGTGGATGAAAAAGGTTGTAAATTAACTCTTTAAAAAATAAATCAGAATTAAGATTACCTCAACTAATTTGTATTCTCATCTAGATTTAGTCAATTGACTTCATTGGATCTATGTTGATTTACATTGTCTGAGAACTTTGTCGATGCCTCRTGTATGGCATTAATTTAAATAGGGCACATACCATGTCAGATAGGGAAGCCAAGAACTTGAAATGCATGATGGGCTATCCTGGAATATTTAGTG
Source organism: Phoebastria nigripes (assembly GCA_035582835.1). Taxonomy (NCBI): domain Eukaryota; kingdom Metazoa; phylum Chordata; class Aves; order Procellariiformes; family Diomedeidae; genus Phoebastria; species Phoebastria nigripes. Next base: position 8,266 of record JAYKAV010000108.1, on the reverse strand, counting down.
CTGCTAATGAGTAGTTATCACCACTTCCAAAACCACATGTAACATAATTTCCTTTCAAACAGGTATTGAGTCTGTTTTCATTTGCTTATGAAGACTTTTTCTGAGAAATATTAGAAACTAATATGATAGAGTTATAGTTTACACTGAAGATCAAAGGAATTTCAACTTGTGTGAAATGTTTGGAGAAAGATATAATAAAACCTTATTATAGGAAAAAGTTTTGTGCTGTTTTTTGTGGGGTTAGGGGGAGGGTGTTTGTTTGGTTTTGGGGTTTGGTTTGGTTTGGTTTTCAGCTAGGATTCAAAAGGCCAACAAAAAATTCCAGGATGTTTCACATTATCTTCTTATCACCTGTATCTCTCATCACAAAGATATATCCCTAGCAGTAGCTTTGTGTTGTCGTTCATTTTATACTGAATATTGAGTTATATTCTTAGATAGACACAAAGTATATACAGAGATATCAGTATCAATTATGCCAGCACATCAGTTTCCCTTTAATAAAACCAGGTGAGCCTTAACTGGCTCTGAAAAAATCTGTGAAGTTTTTTCACAGTGTTCGCTTCAGCTCTATGTTAGCTACAGCAGAAGGACAGACTTGCTGTGGAAAGGACCGATCCTGCCCTGAAGCTGATCAGTATCCCCAGGGCTGAGGCTACAGGAAACACAGTGCAGAAACACCTAAGTGCCTTACATATCTTGTGCTAAGCCAGAGCTAATGAAGTGTTATTGAACCATGCTGACTCTGTTTTGTCAGTGTCTCTGTACTTCTTGCCTTGATGTCTCCCGTAGTATCTATATTGTCTTCCTTATAACTGACGCATCAGAGGTTCAGGTAGCGGATAGTCTGGAAAAACAGGAAAGACCAAAGCAGAGATTTGGAATCTCCCGGATGTGGAGGAACAGCACGACACAAGAAACTTCTAAGTTGATTCAGTTTGTTTGCTTACAGCCACTGGAGTAACTTTGCTTCCATTCATTCAGAGGCAATATCATTATGATGTTCATGGATCCAGCTTCTGCATTAACATTCGCCTCATGTTGTCCTTCATTGAGGGATGAAGAGCCAAGCTGATCAATCCTTCTGCAAGTGGAGGAAAAGCTCTTTGTATCTCTCTACCCTTCTGACCCTCTTTTTTTTTTCTCTCTCTCTCAAGGTCTCCTACAGTTTAGGAAAGGAGTTAGCAATCTTTCAAGGTTATGTTCAATCTTTCAAAAGCTATGGTTTTCTTTCTCAAATTCTCCCTCAAAAAACCTCACTCAGGACTCCCTCATTTCCTATCTGCTTGACAGTTAGTCAAACTGTGGCCCTAAATGAGAATACCCAAGTAAACACACAATAATAGCCAACAGAGGGATAGTAAGAGTTAAAAAATGTCCCTATTTATCACAACTATGATACACATTTTTGAGTGGATTTCACTTATTACCAAAAGAGATTATAAGGTACATCTTAAAATAAAACTGCCTATTCATAAAACTAAAATATTAATCTCCTAAATAATTCAGAAAAAATCATTATTTTACAAGTTTCCCAGTTAAATGTAATTAATGCATGGAAGTATCACAGACTGCTTGATAAATTAGAGATGTCAGAAATTCTAGCAATGTTCTTTTCTAGTAAATCTCTTCAGTAAATAATGGTAGATCAAACACAATCATTTCTTCACTTAAAGGGATTTACATATTTTTCTGCAGAGTAACTATACAATAGGCATCATTTTTCATGAACTAAGAGTTCTTTTTTAATTATTTTGTAGATGCTTCCTATGTTTCCTACACATATGCTGAAAAATACATATTTCCCTTTAGAACAGGAAAAAGGTGCAAGCAAGAGTAAGGCAATACATGGAGATCTGGTGTTCTACTAGGTTTGCATGGAGGGGAGGAGTTTGACTTGTCAGAGATTTTCTTGTTAATTCAAAGCTACCTGGAGATGCAAGTTTGGTCTCCTGAAAGATCCTTTCTTTTGCATGATTCACTATTTTTGTACAATACACTAAAGCCACAGAAAACTTGCAATCTGTTTGCTGGCAAAACTCTTACATGCCAATTAGAAGAGGAATTGCCCCATGCACTTTTTACTCCTAGCTAGAAGTCTGAATCTAATTCATCATAAGCATGTTTCTATTGCACCACATGGTCTCTAGTCATGAATAACACTTTCCTGATAGATATATAAGGATACTTTCTGCATATAAGGGTGCAGAAAATAAAAGCCAAAGCTTTCGATAGACATTATGCTGTTCTTTCCAGTGGTATCTGCCATTCTCACTTATGAACATGCTGTTAGTCAGAACTCTAAACTTTTTGCTGAGTGTATGATCATTAAAATGATAAAAGCGTGATCTTCCTACTGCTATTGATTTTTCCACTGAATTTTCAGCATGAACATTCTCTACCCCTGAGAGCACTCCAGCTGTGCTGCACAACAGGATAAATAACATCTTTCTGTTCCCCTGAGAAGCTGCTTTCTTCATCTTCTGATCTTTCTAACTTTTCCAACTCCAGTTTATTTTTCTTTACACAAATCAGTTTATGGATTAAATGAGAAAAAAAGTAAAAAACAGTCAAATGAAAAGGGCATAAATGAAGAAATTACTTAGAAGTTGTTAAGATCTTTCTAAGGTTCAACTAAAATATATGCTTTCTAGATTTCACTTTTTATTTTAAAGGTTAAAGGAGGCAGCTGRAGTCTTCATGAGAAAGAGGGTTTTCTGTTTTTCAGTGATTCCAGGTAATTGACTTCCTAAGGAAAGCAAAGAAACCAGAAAATATTGTGATGTGGGTAGTTTCTATTTTGGTTTTAATGTGAAGATGCTTGAGCTTTCTTGGACTTTATTTACACTGTCAGAGTGTATTTTTCACAACAACTAGCAGATACAGCTCTCCTAAATATGAAAGCACAACACTCTCTCTGAGCAGTAGGTTACAGATTTTTTTTTATTTCATGCATCATTCAAAATTTGTTCTAGTTATTCTATGAAGTGAGAATATACTGTATCCTCCTTGGCAAAAAGAAAGAAAAAAAAAAACAGCATTCTTGTCTGCTTTTCAACAGCACACACTTGATTAGCCACACATTTTTTTTGTCATTAAGCTACAGTGCCATAAGTTACATCAATCTATCCATGAATTAGAAAAGAAAACTAATCTTTTCCTGCTTTACTGTGAATGTGTTCTCTGCCATTCAGGAACATAGAACATGGATATCTGACTTCTGCAAATTCACAAGCAAAACTGGCTGAAACTGAGTAGATTTTAATATTAACAAATATTAAAAGTATCCCTGGAAAGAAATAGAAATACTATGGTGTTAGTAGCTACATATGTTCTGTGTAATCTCTGTTTTTCCTCAGTTGCTCATGATAGGATGTTACCATTGACCGTTACCATGTGTTTAATAAATATAATTCATGATACTGCCTGCAAAATATTTTCCTTATTTTTAGGTTGTAGGTTTCAGTCTCTGTAGTATACACTGAACTTCATAATCCTCAAATTATTTAAAGGTTGGTGTTGACATATAATGCCATGCTTGGTCAGACATCTTAGTAGAAGCGATCAAGAAGTGCATGCGATGTTTCTCGATTGCCCTTGAGTAGACTGGGACATTATCTATCCTTAATGAGCTGCAGTCAGCAGCAGAACCTAGGTGAAAACAAAGCTCTGGGACCTTTTTGCAGCCTTTTGGAGCCCAGATCAGACCTTCATGAGTCTTCAGGTGACATGTTTTAATATTTAATCAAAATTACTATTATTTCATAGCATCTAAATGTGCACCACAAGCATTTTCATGCAATTAAGAATCACAGAATCACAAAATGATTGAGGTGGAAAGGGACCTCTGGAGGTCATCTTGTCCAACCCTAACCTCCCCCACTCAAGGAGGGCCACCCAGAGTGGAGGTGGAGGCCCTAGAGAGGATCATGTCCAGATGGCTTTTGAATATCTCCAAGGAAATGCAGTTCAACATTTGTAGTTCTTCCTAGCAAAATTGTGGGGACACAGTTGGAGTTGGAGGCTAGAGATATTGCTATTAGGATCACACTAAGTATGATGATACTAAACTGCATTTGTAGCTATGCTTTTGTTGTCCATGCCTTAAAAGTCCACTGTAAAGCAGTGACAATGTTTCAAAGATAGCATAATACAAGGGCTTTCATACCACCTGACTTTGGACACCCAAACTAAAAAGTTGAGTGAGTCAAGTACTCTTCCCAGTGTTTTCTAGTCATTTGAGATAGTTAAAAGTACTATGAAGGAACCTACATGATGTCTTCCTTGGATTACCATCTAAAGGATCCCCCTCTCTCTAGTTTGCCTGTAGGCAGGAGAATAACCACCTACCTTAGCCTGATAGTTATGACATGTCCCAGGCTAGCCCAGAGATACAATGCAGGAACACAAAATACTGTGCATCATGTCTGCAGCTCCTCACTCAGATCAGCTAAGAAACACCATGGCATTCACCTCTGTTCTGCTAGCTGTTAGTATTTGGAATTAAAATGATCTTCAGTGTCTGGGATAATATGAATAAAACAGAAAAAAACTACAACTGTCATAATATATATTTGAATGTGACAATCTGTGTTAATTCAAAAGGTCTATATTTCATGCTTATATTCATAACTATTTAAAGCCCCTAGAATAGACTCCAATACTCCAGAAACAACAGGAGGGCTCTCAGCTGCAAATGCAAGAAATACCCTTTCATAGACTTCTTATAAACATACCTTGTGGGTTATTTAAAGTAGCAAATTAATCTCTTTCTGATTCTAAACATACCTAAGAGTAGTAAGAAAGCTGTCAATGTACATATCTTATTTTTCTTCTCAACTCTTAAGCTACCACAGTGATTGTACAAGCTTTTTCCTTAGCCTGCATATATTTAAAATACCACAAACCAGATTTGTTTCCTTGTTAGTAGCTAGTGAGTAGGTCCTTCTGAGCCCAGGATGTTTTAGGATGATAGGCTCGGATTAAATTTACCAAAATCACTTAGATCAACAATTGATACTGTGAAGGCATCTCCAGTCCCAAAACTCGAATTGGAAAGGGCTGACTACAAGCAGATGTTTTATGGGAAGGTGAGAATAGGATTGATACTTGAAGGTATTGAGTGATTCATTGCAGTGTTTCTGCAAGCTGTTATCAGAAAGCGGAAAGACTCCATGCCTTTTTGTGTATTGCTGGTTATGTTCAATAAAATTTACATTTTAATCTACAGGGGATTTCATGTTGTTCTGTCAGAGTGGCAGCAGATACTCCAGAAAGTGTTCAGTTTACTAGCAAAACTACCTTGGCATTATTTTCTTTTCATGTAAGGAAATCTATTTTTTGCCTTGAAATAACAGAGCAATCATATTTAACTTGTTCTTAAATTTTGTATTGAAATGTGTCTAAGTCAACCCTTGGACTGTCCCAGAGGCACAGTTCTCAGCCCCTTTCTTACCTGCACTTCCCCCTTGTTCCTATGAAACAACCATTTTGCACGACTGGTCAACAGACACCCTGAAAATACGCTTCTCTCTGCTCATCTTCATTATGGCAAATGTGAGGTGTACTATGCCTTGCACACCCTCTCTCTTTCCCCTTTTCTCACAGAAAGGTGAGTCGATGTAAATATTTTACATGTCAATATTTTTACTTAAATTTGAATGTATCTACATTTTTATTTAATTATTACTTATTTAATACATGCATTTACATGTATTAATATATTTACATGTAAATGTTTTTACATGCTGTGTAGGTGTACGGTGAAATCTGAGTTGTCAGCTGGTGTCCCGGGATTACAGCTGTCCAGGTCTCTGGCTGCAGGGAGTGCCTGAGCCTGTCCCTTGTACCGGAGGGCAGCAGAGACAACACCTGTGTGCGGTGTGACCAGGTGGATGATCTGCTCAGCCTGGTGGCAGAGCTGARAGAGGAAGTGGAAAGGTTARGGAGTATCAGGGAGTGTGAGAGGGAGATAGAYTGGTGGAGCCACACCCTACCATCCCTGAGGCAAAGGCRGCAGATGGAGGCYYCRCAAGAAGCAGAGGATCCCCTGCCCTCTTGCCACCAGGCAGAAGGAGGGGACCTAAGAGATGGCAGGGAAWGGAAACAGGTCCCTGCTAGGGGTGCCAGGCGAACCCCCGCCCGGCCTCCCTCACCTTCCCAGTTGCCCTTACACAACAGGTATGGGGCTCTGGAACTCGAGGGCCAGGCAAATGAAGGTGTAGATGAAGGTCCATCCAAGGGGTTGCCTAGGGTGCGGCGGCCAGCCCCACGCATCATGACTGCCTCTGCTAAGAAAAAAAGGAGGGTAATTGTCATAGGCGATTCCCTTCTGAGGGGAACGGAGGGCCCGATATGCCGACCGGACCCATCCCACAGGGAAGTCTGCTGCCTCCCTGGGGCCTGGGTTAGAGACATCACTAGGAAACTCCCTGGTCTGGTACGGCTCTCTGACTACTACCCGCTATTGGTTATACAGGCTGGCAGCGACGAGGTTGCAGAGAGAAGCCCAGAAGGCATCAAAAGGGACTTCAGGGCACTGGGGCGATTGGTTGAAGGATCAGGAGCACAGGTGGTGTTTTCCTCAATCCCTTCAGTGGCAGGGATGAATACTGACAGGGACAGGAAAACACRCCTGATCAACACGTGGCTCAGGGGCTGGTGCTATCGGTGGAATCTTGGCTTTTTTGATCATGGGGAGGTTTACACGGCACCGGGCCTGCTGGCGACAGATGGAGGTCAGCTGTCTCACAGGGGGAAAAGGATTCTTGTTCATGAGCTGGCAGGGCTCATCGAGAGGTCTTTAAACTAGGTTCGAGGGGGGAAGGGGATAAAACCAGGCTCACTAGAGATGAGCCTATGGGTGGCATGCCAATGTTGGGGGTGAAATCGATAGCCCAGCTCAAGTGCATCTACACCAATGCACGCAGCATGGGCAGCAAACAGGAGGAGCTGGAAGCCATCGTGCAGCGGGATAGTTACGACTTAGTCGCCATCACAGAAACATGGTGGGACGACTCTCATGACTGAAGTGCTGCAGTGGATGGCTATAAGCTCTTCAGAAGGGACAGGCGAGGAAGGAGAGGCGGTGGGGTGGCTCTGTATGTTAGGGAGTGTTTTGACTGTCTAGAGCTTAACGACTGTGGTGATGATAAGGTCGAGTGCTTATGGGTAAGGATGAGGGGGAAGGCCAACAAGGCAGATATCCTGCTGGGAGTCTGTTATAGGCCACCCAACCAGGATGAAGAGGCCGATGAAGCATTCTACAAGTGGCTGGCAGAAGTCTCGCGATCGCTAGCCCTTGTTCTCGTGGGGGACTTCAACTTCCCGGATGTCTGCTGGAAATACAACATGGCAGAGAGGAAACAGTCTAGGAGGTTCCTGGAGTGTGTGGAAGACAACTTCCTGACGCAGCTGGTGAGGGAGCCTACCAGGGGAGGTGCCTCGCTCGACCTGCTGTTTACGAACAGAGAAGGTCTGGTGGGAGATGTGGTGGTCGRAGGCCGTCTTGGGCTTAGCGACCATGAAATGATAGAATTTCCAATTCTTGGTGAAGTAAGGAGGGGGGCCAGCAAAACTGCTACCGTGGACTTCCGGAGGGCTGACTTCAGCCTGTTCAGGGCACTGGTCGAGAGAGTCCCTTGGGAGACAGTCCTGAAGTGCAAAGGGGTCCAGGAAGGCTGGACGTTCTTCAAGAAGGAAGTCTTGAAAGCACAGGATCAGGCTGTCCCCATATGCCTTAAGAAGAACGGGCGGGGAAGACGACCAGCCTGGCTGAACCGGGAGCTCTTCCTGCGACTCAGGAAAAAAAGGAGACTTYACCACTTGTGGAAGAAGGGGCAGGCAACTCAAGAAGAGTACAGGGATCTYRTTAGGTCATGCAGAGAGGAAATCAGAAAGGCAAAAGCCCAGCTAGAATRCAATCTGKCYGCTGTCGTTAGAGACAACAAAAAATGTTTTTACAAATACATTAACGACAAAAAGAGAGCCAAGGAGAACCTCCATCCTCTGTTGGATGCCGGGGGGAACGTTGCCACCGAGGATGAGGAAAAGGCTGAGGTACTTAATGCCTTCTTTGCCTCAGTCTTCAATAGTCAGACCAGYYAYBCTCAGGKTATTCAKCYCCCTGAGCTGGAAGACGGGGACGGCGAGCAGGATAAACCCCCCATAATCCAGGAGGAAGCAGTGAACGACCTGCTACGCCACCTGGACGCTCACAAGTCCCTGGGGCCGGATGGGATCCACCCGAGAGTGCTGAGGGAGCTGG
>JAYKAV010000107.1:125000-203881 GCA_035582835.1 Phoebastria nigripes | reverse complement strand
CCTCATAGACACCTGGGCCAAAGAGCATGGCATTGAGCGGGTATATCACATCCCCTATCATGCACCAGCCTCTGGGAAAATAGAACGACACAATGGACTACTAAAAACGACACTGAGAGCAATGGGTGGTGGGACATTCAAACATTGGGATRCACATTTAGCAAAAGCCACCTGGCTAGTCAACACCAGGGGRTCTTTCAATCRAGCTGGTCCTGCCCAATCAAAACCTTTACGTACTGTAGAGGGGKATAAAGKCCCTGTAGTGCACATTAAAAATATGCTGGGGAAGACAGTCTGGGTTAGTCCTGCCTCAGGCAAGGGAAAACCCATTCGTGGGATTGCTTTTGCTCAAGGACCTGGGTGCGCTTGGTGGGTAATGCGAAAGGATGGGGAAGTCCGATGTGTACCTCAAGGGGATTTAATTTTKGGTGARAATAGCCAATGAWYTGAATYGTATGATGTTAATTGCTATATAATGCTGTATGTCACCACTTCTRTGGTTRCTATATGTCATATCAACRGTATYRCAGTAAGAATCACCCAGATTAATGAAGAAGGAACTCTGATGAAACCAAGCAAAGTGCAACGATGAGAAAACCAGACGAGCGCAGCGATAATGGAACCAGAATTGGCTTCAGGATGCAACAATCCAACACCACACACCATCTCTCCTGCCCTGAAAGACTGCTATGACAGATGGAGCCCAAAAGTCATGGACTAAATGAACTCAATGGACATTTTAGAGGGATGGCCCATAGACTAAGGGAATGATATCTGTGTGTGTATATATCAAAAGACAGGAAAAGTGCTGATGATTAACTGGAATGTATTGGAAAATGTGAGACCTGGGCATGACGTAGATGGTATAGAATAAGGGGTGGATATTGTCCTGGTTCTGGCTGGGAGAGAGTTAACTTTCTTCCCAGTAGCTGGGGGGGGGTGTGCTGTGTTTTGGGTTTGGTATAGGACCAATAGGACTGTTGATGGCCCGTTGATGGCCCATTGATATTTTGGGTGTTGCTGGGTGGTGCTTGCACCTGGCACTTTTTGGCCTCCCATGCCCTGCCAGGTGCATGGGAAGCTGGCGGGGGGAGCATAGCCGGGGTGTTTGACCCAGCTGGCCAATGGGGTATTCCATACCATGCGACGTCATGCTCAGTATAAAAACTAAGTGTGTGTGTGRGCTCTGGCATCACGGSACGGGCTCTTGCGTATCAGTCAACGCATCGGTTCGGCGGGTGGTGAGCAGTTGCATTGTGTATCGCCTGCTTTGTATATTCTATTGTTGTTGTTGTTATCGCTGTTATTATTACTGTTTTACTTTGTTTTATCTCAGTTATTAAACTGTTTTTATCTCAACCCACGAGTTTTCCTACTTGTGCCTTCCTGATTCTCTCCCCCATCCTACYGGAGGAGGGGCAGTGAGCGAGCAGCTGCGTGGTGTTTAGTTGTTGGCTAGGGTTAAACCACGACAACAACCCCATCAAGGTTTTTTTTTCCTAAGCACTGTTGCAATGTTGCAACCTACCAAGCAGTGTTGTAACCTACCAAGAACTAAAGTTTTTTTGTCTGCATCCATGAACCTGTGTTTGTGTGAAGTGCTAGTCTCTGAATGTGGGCCAAAACAATCCATTGAGTTTTCAGGTTTCTCTGCTCTGCCTTTTACAGAGACTAAACTAGTCCCTTGCTTGCTTCAGTATCCAGAGACCATCAAAGTGGCCTAAAACCACATCCCCTCTAATCCTCTTTGGTGCTGTGCTGATTATGGCTTAATATTTACAGAGTTTCAACTGCTGAGCGTTCAGGATGCGAGAGACTGAAAAGTTGAATACAGCCGGACGGGGAAGAAAGAGAAGTTTGAAAAAGCATGAAAAGCTGTGGAAGTCAAATGACATTCTTTCTCCCTCTCCTCCTCCCTTCACACACTCACACAGATTTTGCCTTCTTAAGCACTTTTCCACTGACCTTTTTTTTTCCTTTACCCTTTTTATTTCTCTCTGTATATACTGAGGGGAAAAAAAAGGTACACAGCCATTTTTACGAGAATGTTGACTGAGGGTGGTCACCATCTGTGCAAACTGTCTGAAATTGTGACTTCCTCTTTGCCTTCTTTTCTGTCAAAGAGAAAACCTCACTTCTTAGATAATCCGGGGAATATTATTATCCATCACCCTCACCACCATCCTTCCCCTCACTGCCCCCCTTCACATGATTGGCATTTTCCAGTCAAAACATGCTTCTCTCTTGCCTGAAAGGGCTTCTTTAATAAAATAGACATCCTGTTTAACATTTGAGGAGGTGACTAGTTAGCACCAGAAGCTCTGATGTGATTATTTGGGTATTGAAACAGAGAGGCCTAGCATGGTTGTTTAATTAGCACAGCAAATAATTAAATTTACCACTTATTTACAGGATAAAGAATTTGCTCCTCCTCTTCCCTACTATCCTTTCCTCCACTGCTGCATGTTAGACCTTTAAAAACCTAGAGGATGACATCTAGGCCCATAGAGTTTTACAGTTTAGCATAGATATATATTAAATTTGCCTAACTAAAACTGGGCAGACCTCTAATGTTTGTCTCTCATACTAAGGCTTTTCCAGGTACAACTTGTCTGGTTGAAGATGGCACTGCCCCAGGTGCTGTCGTTCCTCACTAACTGAAGGTTACAATGCATTCGTATGGGTGCTTCCTAATATACTTCAAGAAAAATCAGTGGGCTGAACTCAGCCCCCCTGGTTACTGCTAACCTAGCTGATTTTACCTGAAGAGGGTTTTGGAGCTCTGCCAAGCAAAAATGAGCTGATGGTGGTCTGTGCCAGGAGAGGTGCAATAAGGGTGCTGAACAGTGGGAAAGGACATAATAATTATCTGCACAGCTGCTTGTGAAATGGACATCTGCCTATAGTCTTAGACTATAGACAGACGTCTTCTAGATCTATCTGTGCCTACTGAAAGAATCACTACCCTCCCCAGCATCTCGTTTCTGTCCACGTGGGATCTGGCAGCCCTTCAGACTGGCTCCCTAACCCAGCCCTGGCCAAAGGAGCCAGATGAAGTTCAGGGGAGTGCTCTGCCAGATCTTCTGTCTGAAACAAGGCAAAGTCTGGCAACCCTGAGCAAAAGAGAAGCAGGGAAGAGAGCCTGTTCAGCTTGTATTCATTACTGACAGAATTGAGACCATGGTCAACTGGTTTAGCTGTTTAGATTAGGGGTTTGCAACAATTTACCTGCAATATTTGCTGTTTGCTAATGCAGGCAAATCCCCACAATGCATGCTGAGTTTGGAGGTCTCTGTCGCTGAAAATGATCCTGATCTTAAAAATGCTTAAAAACGGTACTTAAATTTATTTTCAGCCTTCTGTAATTTATTATCACCACTATTTTTACACTGTTTTATCACACCAGTCCTAACAATGCTCTTCACACTTCTATGGTAACTTCTGTGTGCAATTTTATAAATTCTTTTAATGCTATACAGCAGGTTGGCTTCTCAAAATGCCGTGGGAGTAGGGCATTGTGGTTCTGGATCTCGATGTGAGTTAAGAGAATAGCCTAAGGAGTCAGAGCTGTAACTTCTGATCAAAGAAAAGTTCTCTGATGGAGAAAGTTGCAGAGACAACAGGGAGGCTGGTTGAATTTGTGGGCATTGGGTTTACTCTGTCATCCTCTTTCAGGCACTCTTTCTAAACCAGTCAGATGTGTAAAAAGCTGCCACAGTACAGTGAGGAACTCCTTGCAAAATTGGAAATGAACATTTGAGATTATATTTTTGAAGCATGATCTATCAATTTTTTTGGTCAAGGTTTCTTCTCGGTGGCTTTTCTTCAGAGAGAAGCTATTTTTTCTTCAAGGTTCTTCATTTTTCTGCTTCATTTTGCATTCTTGGAAAGTGGTAATGGCTATTTTAGCAAAGCTGTTTGAGCTCTGTTGCTGAAAAGAACTAGCTAAAGATGATTTTCAGTGTAGCATTTAAAAAAAAAAATCTTATTATAAGCCTTGAACCTCACAACATCCCTCTGTTCTGTTGTAGGTGAGGTTGCTGTGTTGTTACATGAAGGAGGTGGGACTACAGCCGGAGAGTATGACTCCCGGTAGACCTTTCTTAACAGCAACAGAACGTCACAGGCTCTCCCTGATTGCGTGGCCTCCTGTACCTGGGTCAGCTATTCAGTCAGAGAAGCAAATAGTCTCCCAAATTGAGGGATCAGATTTTACTACATTAATGGTGCAGAAGAGGGACAGTAGAACTGGGCAGCAAATGCATGACGAAGGGAAATTGTGGGAATGTCTCTCTTAAATACAATAAGCCTGACAAGTTTGAACCATGTAATTTAGCATTTAGAATGGGTGGGTGGTGTGTCATCTGCTGTCACTCTCATTGCTCAACAGTGCTGTTTGAACCAACAGTGTGTTTTTTGAACCAACATACTTTTATTCCCATCACTTGCTCACTTTTTCTCTAGGAAGAGCCACTACTTTGAATCCTCTCACCTACCTTGTGAAGCGCAGAGGCATTCTCATTAGAGTAAATCAGCATCACTTAGCAGCATAAGTGAAGCTGGCAAAAACAGTGGTCTTGTTTTGCTTACCCTGGAAACGGTAAATCAGGATCAAGCTGGCTGACAGCAACAGATTTATACTGATGCAAAACTGAGGTAAGATCAGAATCAGGCCAACTGACTTAAGGTATATTCTCCTGTGTTGAGGGCTATTGATGACAAGTTTTACATTTCATTTGAATTAATCTTTAACTGCTTGCTTGCTAGACAAGCAGAACAAATAGTCATTAGTCTTTTCATCTCAGCAAAATATGACACTGGCTTGAACTTAAAAGGTGTGCTGTAGCATTTTATGTATGCAAAGTCAAAGCATCCTACCCAGCACTGAAGCTGGTTAAACAATTACTCCATGTTCCAAGAGGGACAAAGGCAGAGGAGCAAGGACTTGCTGAATGTTTGCATTGTATGAAGGAGAGGGATCTGTTAAAATTGCAGTTGACATAGAACTGTGCAAAAATTGCATTTTTGAATCAGAAAAATATATCTTGAAAAATGGTAGAGCGTTTGTCACTTTCCTGCTGCACTGCTTTTAGAAGAGATATGATTGGTATCTCAAAGTTCTCAGTTACATACCACCCTGAAACCACATTGTTATCTTCTACAGAAACAAACAAACAATTTAGCCTGACCTATAGTTTAATGTGTAAAAAAAAAAAAGAAAAAAGAAAGAGAGATGGTCAATGGCTAGTGCCCCACTGTAGTAATAAAATGTCTAGACAGCAATTAACATCCATTTCCCTTAAGAATGCAACTGTGTCATCAGCAAATCTTTACTACTTTGCAAGGGACCAATCTAAATATGTTTAATCATTAATCAATTTCCAAAATCCGAACAGGATTTGCTTTTCATGGGCTTTGTCTTCAAAACTGCAGTCACTTTATGAGAAAAAAAAACAAACCTAAGCGGGGATTATTTTGGCCACAGTCCAGTGGGTGAGCCTGCTTAGAAGATCACTGGTGCTGTGTCTTGTTTGGGAACATTGCACTCTTTCTGCATACGTTAGCACTTTCAGTTTCCTCGATTCTTTTCTATTTCCTCTTTGTCTGTGTGTATTCATAGCAAGCAGCAGCGGCTGAAAGCACTGAGCAGGATTCTGCGCACAGACCGGTCCTGTAATAGCTGGCAACTGTATCTGTCTTGTGAGCTGGCTTTGAGAAATACCTCTCTTTCCTCCCTCTTTGAGCGGCACTTCTCTTCCCCCAGAATTATTCTCCCAGCCAATGGTGAAGTCTCTCACAGGTCACCGATTGCTGCGCTCGCATGGGATCACACTAAACTTCCTGTCAAGTACAGGGAGCAGGAAATTACTCTTTAGCTTCCTACAATTAAACAAAAAAATCACTGTGCTCCCACCACACACAACTACCAAAAGGGTTTTAAGCCCCTCAGGAAAATAATATTATACGTAGCATAAATAAGGAGGGAATTTGATTGGTAGAACCATGATCACTACAGCAAACACAAACTACTTTAAGTCCACTGATGCCAGCAGTGGATTTACCCTGATTTACAGTATCATAACTGAGCTCAGCCTCAGGCTCTGGCGTGCTCACTGAATACATCAAAGAACTTCCCAAAGAGGAAAATGGCACAAGCCGATATCTTTTGGAAACTTCTCTGTTTTTTCACTTTGAGAACTGGAAACTTCTCCTTTTAGCTTATACCCTGCTTCAGAATTCATTGTTCTTGCCAAACGAGTAAGAAATGTGAGGATTACTGCACTGGAGAGATGGCATTTCTGGAACACAGCGTTGTTTGGCAAGGCAAAACATTTTCTGCTGCACCCAGGGAATGACACAGACAACACTAAGCTTTGCTTACAGGTTTTATGAAGTTTATTAGTAAAGAAAACAATTCTGACAGATCACTATTTTCCCACACGTAATACAAGCTCCATATGAAACAAACATCACAACTATGTAGAAAAGGACACGTTGCCTTGGTTTATCTACACCGTTTGGGTAACTGGATTGCACATGATGGTGCTAAAAAGAACCTAGAAAGGGGATGTCAGCCTCTGGGCTGAACACTAGCCACCAGTACAGCTTCCAAGGTAGTAAGGATCTCTTCAGGCAGATATTGTTCAAAACCTGTGCATTTGTGAAAGGAAAGTAGCTCATGATCCTTCCCCTTCCAGAAACACTCATTCTGATGGAGATGTCACAAGATGCAGGTCCAAATTGAAGAAATAAACCATTACAGCAGGCCGTACTGCCTGACACCCCACGCAGCAGCCATGCTTGAGGAGCAGAAGGAAGGGAGGGCAGAGGATGCAGAAACCAGGCCTTCACGAAGGGCTCTGTAGTTACATCTAGCTGGTGCAACAGCTGTGTGCCAAAGATGCCTTCCTCTCTACACAGCTGGTTTTCCTTCTCGCAGTAACCAGGGCACTCAGGGGGGGTGAGGGTAGTTTTGGGAGGGGCCAGAGATGTGTGTGGTGTCTTCTGGAGCTTGCCTTGACTTGGGATTGAGATGTAGTAAGGATGTACGCATGGAGTTGAGAGTTTGGAAGCACTGTCAAACCCACAGACTAGAAAATGTAATCCTCACGATATGATTGAGGGATAGATGGCATTCCACCTTGAACTGATCTGCAATTTGCCTTTAGAAAACCCAGTGCAATGGTACTGCAAAACCTTATGCTCCCCGGAGTACAATATTTTATACCTGAGTTTCTCATAAATGGGTGTTCGCGCAAAAAAAAAAGTTCTAAAAAATTTTGTTCAGAAAATGCATTTGGACAGAGGAAAAAAGTCCATCAGTTCTTTTGAATGTTTATTTCTTCTCTTTGCATCTTATGTTTAATTGTTAAATTTTTTTTTTTTTGGCATGCAAAGGATGTCACCTCCTTAAAGATCTTTGAAAAATTAACATAATTGTCCATTATCTTAGTCCCTTATTCTCTGCCTTTCAATATCTGCTCCTCCTAACATTTCACAATATATCAATCTCTGATCCTTGGCACTAGTACAATTCATTTTCCACAAGATGTTATTGAGATTGTAAATAAATGCCACAGAATCACGGGGCAGACAAGACGGAGCCTGTCAGATCTGGAAGTCGGCAGCAAAGTTATAATTACAGCAGAGTGGTGTGAGGTGAGTTCTTTGCATCCATAGATTTAATTGTCATCAGCTGCTGGGGAAATAAAGCATGGGGAAAAGAAGATGGAGAGTGATGGGGGTAAAGAGTGTTACCAAATATGTCCTAGGTTGTTTTTGCAGTTCCCATTACTTACCTCATAAGCCATCAGCAGAACAGCAAGAGGCCCTATGCTTAAATGGTAGTGTTTCCGCAAAGATGACCTTTTGTACTGAAAGTATTTTAATTGCAAAAATTCTGAAAATTATACTCTTGTAAGCTGAGCTGGAGTAAAATAAAAACTAATATTCAGACCTAATTTTCAGAGAGGTCAGGCTGCTCCTGCAGTCAGCTTAGGTGCATGGCACTTCAGTTAGTGTTAACACGTAACTGCATTCTGTGGACAGGAGTAAACTAACTCTGCTCAGGCTGAGAGCTCAAAAAAGGCTCTGTGAACATGGTAAGCGCATTGCTGCACAGAAACTAATGTGTTCTGCAAACTACTGCACTCTGCAAACTACCGCACATGTATCTTTCCTCTCACCATTTCCAAAGCGCTTTTTTCTGCAAATATTAAAGGATGCATTTTTACCCCCTTATATTGGGCAGAGTGCATTTTTATGTCACTGCTTTAGTGAGATTAATATGGAAATATTACTTACTAAGGGTCCAAGTATCAGAATGTGGCCTGATAGGATCTGAATATCAGTGTTGTGAGTAATATTGTCTGCATGCACAAAAATGCCAAAACAGAGCTCAGCCTGCTTTGGTTATTTGATGTTTTTACTGTGAGATCTCATTATCTTGGAGTTGAAAATGAGAGAGACTTGCAGAACTTTTCTTCAACTGTATGCATGAGTTAAAAGGCTAAGACTTTGGATGTGAAGACAGTCCAAACTTTCCTAAAATTCTGCTTAGATTTGGATTCAGGCTTAGGGCCTAATATATGAGGCTAAGATAGACCATCAGTTGGGGCATAGACCCTTCCAGTGTTTGTTACGTTTTATATCAGAGCCTCAAATAAGATTTCATTGCTAATGAATATATATGTCACTAGGCATAGAAGTGGTTAGAAAATGTCTATCAAATGATGCCTGGAACTAAAGAAAAGATAATGGAAGATTGTTGTAACGTGTTTTGTGTTCATTAGTTGTTTTCCAAGCTGTTCTACCATTTTTCAAGGGATTTCATTTTACTTGCCTGGAAGATTTCTTGCACAGATTGATGAGTGCTTCTGTGGTCAAAGAAAGTAGAGAGTCAATGTGACCTCCCTCTCAGATGCCACTGCTCAGTAAGAATGTTACATACCTCAAATGCTTCTCAGCGGTGAAAACCAGTACTCAGCATTGTTCACAGTTTGTCATAGGAACGGGTGGAATTGGAAATGGAAAAGACCCACTAGATCATACAGCCCCTCAAAGAAGATGTAGAGGATTATTTCTTCTACAATAGCTGTGTATTTTTTAGGAAATAGTTTAGAAATTAACATTTTAGAGATCATGAAGCATAAGATCACAACTCAACTCCACAGCTCTTTCTGAAAGTTCAAGGTTGGTCTCATTTTGCTTTGCATGAAAAGCTTTGTAAAGGTTCCTAGAAAGTGGAAATATGTCAAAATACCTATTTTCAAACAGAAGCCTCTGCCTTTTGCTTCAGATGAAGTGGAAAAGTCATTTTCAGATGAGACTATTTTTCAGGGATATGAGATGTAATGGTCCAAAACCCTAACCTGCCTGCAATATAAACAAAATCTCATCGCAGATACCTCTGAATCAAGGGGACTGGGGATTTGACTACAGATATTCAGGACAATGTCTTCATCTACTGGGCTGTTCAGAGCAAGAATTGCACTCATTTTCTTCCAGATTAAAACTTTCCTGAAATTGATATTTGCGTAATACTTGAGTTCCAATTAGCTTTATAAATGAACTTCCTATTCCTACTGAAGTAAAAACTTTTTTTTTATTTATGAGGTACTTGGTAAGATACTATGATGGATGGTATACCTAAGAAAAAAGTCTTCAATGGAACCATCCTAGGAATTTACTTCTGGTTAGGTACCTGTCTGAAAATAGAATAAAGAGATCTTATTGGGAAGTATTTGATATTTCTGAGGTCTTACACTGAAGACATTCAAATTTCATTATGCAGTGTCAAAAGAAACCTTCACAAATGGGTAGGGTACAACTGTGAATGTTGCCTTTGAATATTACATGTATTTTAAATAAATAGATGATTGACAATCTAAAAAGTGACATACAAAAATTCTCACAGTGGGGTAGCAAACCCCAGTTTTCTGGCATAACAAACCCCAGAAAACTAATTTGTCAAGTTGAGGAGACTATACTATGTACTTGTGAACTTCATCATTTGTTGTTTTAATTGTATATATGGTAAATGGAAAAGGAAATGTGGTATTTTAACATTATAAATCTCACTGGAGACCCTAAAGCAAGGTTCAACTTCTCTGCAATAGATACACATAACCTTTCTACCAACCATAAGAAAATACCTGTTCATATGAAGCTTGCAGGCTCTGAAGTAAAGTTTTTGCCTAAGGTATTTTGAAAATGCTATGTTTACAAGAAAATACTAAGGAAAAAGAGAAAAGAAATAATTTAAGAGAAGTTTGAAAGTGAATTTGCGGCTTAGTTTTTGATTCCAGTAGATTTCTCCTTAACTGAACAGAATGTGTTTAGGAATTGCTGTTGTAACTTTACAAAATTTACTATACTTTCTCTGGAAAAGCAATCAGCTTCTCAGGTTGTAATTTAATTTTTCTGCAGGTACGGTCTAATGTTCTCAGCTTGTGGGCATGAAGAGAACACATTTTAATGCAGCTATTCTTTTAAAGAAATGCATCTGTAACAGATAATTCAAGAAATTTTGCTAAAAGAAATCTATCTAATGGGATAAAGATCGGGCTAGAAACCTTGGATGATTTTCTAGGAACTACAGGTAAGCATGACCTATGGTAACTTAGTACTGGGGAAATCAAAGGTTGATGTAGAAGGTCTATGGAACAAAGAGTGCTGCAGATCATTACGTGCTTTTTCAAATGGAGTATCTTTTCTTTAGACCATTTTAGAAAATATCTTCTAGCATTTAACAGACAAAACCTGTAAAGTATGTGGATAACAAATGAGACTTAAAATTTACTACAATTCTAAATTTAGTTCTATCCTTTCTAGAGAAACAGGAAAACATTCTATACTAATCAATAGAGAACAATAACCTAACTATAAAATTGCAGGTTACTTAATTGTATGTTACTTAAAATATTTGAGAGGATTTTTTTCATTATTCATTAAATTCTTTAAGACTTTTTCATAAGGGGAGTGTTGGATGACAGAAGAGGTAGACAATAGACATCAGCAGTGTTGAATGAAGCTTGCAGACGTCTTTAATGCTTTCCATCCAACTCCATTAATTTAAGAGGTGTTAGGACACATTTAAAGACTGACTTCATCCTCTTTTATTTTCCTGTTAGTGACAAAAGAAAAATAGGCTCATGTCTTATGGAAGGTTTTGTTGAACAGGTTCATAACTTACATGGAAGACATATGCCCAAGTTGCAAATGTTAAGTTTCACAGCTCACTCTTGGAGGGTGATACTCACCCCGTTTCTCTTCGGGCTCACAGAAATCCCTTTTTTATGGTTTAGGTCAAATTTATGATATCTTTTGGCAGCAGACCACACCAGCTATGCAAGTCCTGTACCTATCAAGGACCAAAAATTCCTTCGTATAGGTTACGTAGCAGCTAGAGTCTCTAACAGACAGAGGTTATAAAGGACATGTTCAGTTATGGTGCATCTAGTCTACCCAATCTCTGAGGGAGATATTCTTATAGCAAGATAGATTACACAATGACTGTACCTCAATCCTTAGAAACAAAGGAACAAACCTCATTGACTTCTCCATTTTTAAAACTTAAAGTTTTCTATTAGAATTTTCAAGTATGCACCATTAATCTTCCAAAGATTTTAAACAGACAGCTTTCCTGTCTAAATGCTGAACTCCACTGAAATGATCTATTTTAGCCCTGGATCCTTAGATGAGGTTGTATAGTACTTCTGTCAGTCAGCTGATTACCTGTGAATAGCATAGAGAGAAAGAGCGCAAAATAATAATGGAAACAGCTTTAAATACAGGGGAGGGTCAGATCTGGCTGGATGAAAGTAGCCAAGAGTCAATATGTAACATTAGGGAAACAGTCAAGTCACAGCATTCCCTAACTCTTAACAGAGAGGAAGTAACAGGAGAGAGAGTCACTCCCACAACACGTGTTACAGGAGACTGGTAGCAGAACCTGAAAGATTTAACAAACTTTTGCTGAGGAATATGTACCCATGGTGAGGCACTGGCTCTACATACGTACCTTCCTATTTGGGGACCTCGGGCTTAACACTGTGATAATGGGTTTATCTCTACCAAGTAGGCAGCTGGCATACAGAGCAAAGAAAGAAGTGGCAAACACTGTTCTAGTACATCTTTCCTTCATGGATTATAGAAAAGGCTATAGTCATCTTGGTGCCACCAGCCAAACAAGCTTCTGTCACTTGGAGAAATGATAAAATCTGGGGAGGCTGGTGTTAAAAGCATCGTGGGAAAACACCACCAACAAGCTACAGTGTGACACAGCTTGGTGGTGTATGATTCTCTGGCTCCCTTTGGCTGAGCATGAGGCACTGCTGTGAGACACTGCAGCACTCAGGCTTGCAGCGCAGCTGTGGCTGTTTGCCCAAGAGCAGGCAGGACCCGAGTCAGGCAGGTGAGGCAGCTGTTAAGGTATAGCCTAGGCCAGGAGACGGCTGGCACTTCTGGCTCCCTGCCCTGCAAACACTCCCTCCATGGCCTTCACTCCCCAGATCGCTCTAGTAGAGCATTTTCTCTGCTTCCTACCCTACCTGTTGCATGAGAGAAAACTGATTTTTTCCTCGGTGAGTCTCTACGTCTTCCCTGCCTTGGCAGCCTGAGAATGTGTTGATCCAATCACCGAGCTTTCCCCGGTGCCTCTGCATGCCACTTTCAGAATTTTCCATGGAAGGAATAAGGATTGATGCCAAAATCTTCACATCTTTCATCACAGCACTGGAAGCTGCGGTAAATTCTGTACATGGAACCAGCAAAACATAGTCACTTTAATTGAAAGTGAAATTTGCACTTGATTGGAAGATGTACAGCATAATTTAGTTGAAAAACATAACTCTCAGCTTTGAGCCGTTGGTAATAAATAAACTTACATGCCCTCACCAATCTTCTACCCAAAAGACCTTTTATTCGCATGAGCCACTAGCAGTTTTGCAGGTCGCAACTGAGATGCATTGCAAGTATCCTATGGAAGACTTAAATCAGTGTTTCTAGACCTATCCTTTTGTGAAAGTTAACATCCTTTTGTTGAAGATGCCAGCACAGATTTTGGCTGACTCTTTGCCGTGCCACATTCACATGAAACACACCGCCCCCGCCCCCCCAATTTACATACATGATTCAGTCCCCTGAGTGGAATATTTGAAATCCTTACTGTTCCTGCCTATGTCATATTGGTGCTATTCAATCTAAAATCAAGACAGAGTTGAACAAAAAGGCAATCACATTTTCATTCTCTCTGTAAATATGTCACAGAACTGTGATGTTGTAGCACTAGCTACTTAGCTAGAAGTGATGCTTTTTCTAAGTACCAGCACCCTGACTGGTTTGTTAGTTCCAGTTCTGAAATTCTTTACCTACTTTCAATCTGATAATGTCCTATGTTTGGAGGGTCTCACAGTTCACTGAACCAGTTCAGCCTAGATCTAAATCTAAATAAACATGAGGCTGTCTTGTCTCTTACGCAACTCTCATGCACAAAATTCCCAATAAAAGCCTGTAGGATCTATTTAAGTAACTGCCATCCATAGCAGCAGAAAACATAACCGAGTATTGAGGAAGCTCAAACAATAAACTTGCAAAACACACACACAAAAAAACATATCAAACAAGCGTTAGGCATTTCCTGAAGGGTCCTGCCTACCTTGGCCACCCATGAGCTCTTTGCCTATTATTCAAGACAGCTGGCCTAAAAAAGGGATCTGGCTTCTGCTTATATTTATTAAATCTGCAGGAAGGGCCCATCAATCACAACAATGGGTTTTAAGTGTTTGCTGGGTGAGAGGAGAGTCCCATAAGCAGTCTTTGAAGTGTCTTTTGCTGAAGGTAAACATCTGAAGAACATAAATAGCTGCTCCTCTTTCCAATGAGTGACCTTGTCAAAGTGGGTAGAATGGAGAGATGGGGGAGGGGTGCCATCATGAAAAGGAAAAGCAATAAAGGATTCCTTATGACAGCAATTTGCACATTTACTGCTCTTTGATATGTTAACTAGATTTTGCAAAATGGAATTCTTTGTCTTTTAGAGGTCCTTGGGCAGTGATAGCTCACAGTCAGAACAATGTTTTGCAATAGGCCTAATGCATCTTCTAATTAATAAGGTAACTTGGGCAACCTCTGTAAATCAGTGACATTATCATTATAACAGGACACAAGTGAATAGTTGTTTATAAGGAAGGAAAGATGCTCATAACAGCAGTATCATTATTTACTGAGCTCATTGACTAAAGTGAATTGTATTGAATACAAGGGGATCAATAGGTTATGGGCCCTGTTCACTAAACTTTTACAAGCCATTTATGAACCTTTGATTCTAGAAAACAGCACTTCTCCATTCAGAAAACTGGGAATGTAGCACTGACAATTTTCAGTTTTCATACTCAGCACAGGCTAAGACTATGTGATGCAAATTCTCCAGCTGCATTGAGAACAAATGGGCAGGTCAGTATGTTCTCTCAGAGGAACAATAAAATATTTTTGACGAATAAAATATACAGGCATGGATGCATATGACCACTATGGGAAAGCAAGTAGATAATAAGCTAGCCTACAGAAAGAAAAAATAATGATATTTTATTTAGAAATACATCACAGTAGGCAATGCACAGCAYGGCAACCCCATTAGCAGACAAAACATGTTGGACTCTGAGATGCGGGCAGCAAACTCAAGATTCTTTCTTGGAAGTAAACTCACTTGTTATATTGCAAACTACATCATGGTGAGTGATCATTTTCACTTGCTTGGATATAAGCGAAGCTGCATTTCAGCAGTAAGCGAAGTGATTCACATAGATTAAGCAGAACTATTTAGGGATGCTATATGTATTTATAAAGTATTGTAGTAACTACACAATATAGAGCAGTAAGAGTACTTAGCTCCTTCAAAATAGAGTGCTGCCCCTTGTTTTAGTGGGTATGCCTCCTAATGTTCTGGAGGGGCATAATAAGTTTTTTCTGCGCTTAACAGCAGTATGAGCCATAGACAAGATCAGGGCCGTTATGGGGTCATTTTTTGTACCACTCATCAACAGCACTTGCCAAGATTAAGCTTTCTTACTGAATCTCTTTTCAGCCAGCTATTTTCCATACCTTGATCTCATACTAGCTTTATTTCTGTCACTTTAAATCTCTTTTCCTTCTTTTGTTACTCTTGAGATATTTACCCCACCTTCTTTAGTTCACATGAATCAACACCATGGAGTGAGGTTTAAGATGAGGTGAGAAGCTGGGAGAGAGATACCACTGAGAGGATAGAAATAAATATTTCAGAACATATTATCCCTACTGTAAGCCTGCACCAGTCCTGCACCAGTTTGCTTCTGGATTTGACTGGGAGCTGGATCTGGTCCATAATGTATTGCCTCTGCCTATACAATCCCACATACCACAAAGCTTGTAGCAGAGGGAAGGGGGAAGAGAACCAGACAAAAGCAACACAATCTCACCCTGTCTAGTGTTGGAAGTGATTTACCCCCTACATTAGGTCCTGGCAGGGGCACAGCCCTGCCTCGAGGTGGAGGACCACTCTAGACACCAGCCCACCAGAGCTCCTCCTCGAGACTAGTGAATGTGCTGGGCAATGCTGCGGCTGAGTAAGGCGAGGGCACAGCAAAGGCCTGCCTCTTCCCTCATCACTCCTGCGTGGGCTGCTTGTGCTCAAGTAATGAGCAGTCCTTGCTCCGATAGAAAGAAGAGACTTCAGCTGTAGATGATATTCCAAGGAGGGGAAATGTTTTCACCTACCAAAAGCTGGGAATGTAAATGATAGCCTGAGCATTCACAAATGTCTATCCACACTGAGAGACTGTGGCTGGCCCTCAGCATCCCATTTAGCTACATCAGTCACAGATTAGAGATATAGCCAGAGAAGTTCTCGGTTTCCTTAATTCCTCCTCTCCATTTCTTAAGGATTTATCCTTGACTTCTTTCTTGAAATTTGGCTGGAGACTTTTTTCCTTTCCATGTTCTGAATGTGCATCCATCACGATATGGGCTGGTGTCACCCTATAGGGAATTGTCTATTATCTCTCTCTTAGTATTATTTCTTTCCATGACCTTCTCCCTCTGAAAAACGTTGTGTGGATTTTTTTTCTTTCATTACCCTAGCTCTTCTTGTATTAAGCATCTTTGCTAGCAAAGGCAAGGTCTAAGAAATATATTCCTTGTTCTGGGAGAAAGATGAATTTATCACTAAAATAGAGATGCACATAAGCCAGCAGCCCAATATCTGTGGCTGGCTGAGTAAAGATGATGGGTCTGAGTACCCTCTCCTGTGAGGTTTCATCTGCCTCTGAATGTTGCGCCTCTGGCCTAATCCATACCATTAAAGGCAAAAACACGTAAAACTCCTCATTGTCCATGACCAAACAATATAATCATCAGGTCACTGTCTGCTTTCTAGTTAGAGAGGTATAATTCCACTGAAGTCAGATTTACACCAATATCAGTGAGAGCAAAATTAGGTTTCCCCTATAGTTGCTGTTAACCTTTATCAGCATCACCCAGTAGTACTGAGATGGTAGCATTAGCAAATACAACACAAGGCTGATCTTCAATAGCCACTCTCTCATTTACTTTTTGCTGATTTATCGCTTCACTAATGACACAATAGATTTTCCCATTAGTTTATTATTATTATTTATTATTGGTATTAGTGTTACCCTGAAAGAAAATGAAAATAGAGAACTGACCTCATCTCAGCACAGCATATTATTTTCAGGAGTTCAGAAACACTGCACAGAATGGACAGTTTCCATTTCACCAATGTTCAATCACTGGCATTTGTCTTTTGTATCCCAGAGCAATTGCATAACTCTAATATTGACCTTAACCAGAGCCCTTTGTTTCTCACCCTAACAGCCAAAAGCATTAAAAATGCGTGTTTACTTAATTTGTCCTGGCATGCAGTGTAATTACAAGCAGTTTGTTTTCTCTGTTGTAAAATATGGGCTAGAGAAGGAATAAAGTAATGTGGAAAATTAACATTGTGATGTACTGTATAGTGGAATAACACTAAAAACACTTAGCTGTGTTAGTACTGGAGGTGCTATTTGTGTTGTGTGCAAGAGCAATAAAGAATTAAATGCCTCTTTCTAAACTATATTTGCATGATTTTCAACTGCAGTAGAATTAATCTGAGCTGCCTCCAAGTACGAAAGAAAAAAATCAAAGTGCAAATAGAACTGAGCAGCACTCATGCAGCCTTTAAAGTTGTACTTTTCTATTTCGTGAATTCCAGCACGCTGTTTACTGATGTCTGTGATTCTTAACAGAACTGGACCAGGCAAATACATTTGAAGATTCCTGTGCTCTGTGTAGCACTCACCAAAGCTGTGCTTTTGGTATGGTTATGGCCATGTCGACAGGAGCTTTCTGATGTGACAGCAGGTCTGGACACAGAGAGGCTAGTGTGGCAACGTAGTTTGCTAGGGTATTTTCCTTCTTTGTATCTCTAGAGTAAATATTGCATCCAAATCTAGCATTACTCCACATGTCTGCTAATTACTTCTATGAAAGATTCACTTTGTCCCCTCTCCCKCCTTTATAAATCTCCCCTTTTCTTTGTCATAATTACAAAAGTATATATATATGAAAAATATACAAAAGTATAAATATCAGTTAAAGCCATTAGAGTTAGGGGAGTACCTGTTTGTACCAAAATAGCCAAGAGCAAAAAAAACCCCTTCTCTCTCTATTATTTTGCTATTCTTATTTTTTTTTTCTCTGCCTTCCTTTTCATACTTTCTGTGGAAGAGTTTAGATAACAAAACAATATGAGTTCTATTTCCCATCATTTATGTACATTTGAAATGTCAAAAAATTAAAATAGCAGGGGAGAGAACAATACCAAATCACTCCATTATGACTATAAGAGGATTTTTTTTTCCTTTTTTTCCTCAATAAAGGTTTTCCCCCAGAGATATTTTTTAAAAAATAGACCTCTGGGTAAAAGCAAACATTTGAGACCTTTGTTGTTATTTCAATTTTTTTTTTTTTTTTTTTTTTTTTTTTTTTTTTTTTTTTTTTTTTTTTTTTTTTTGTGGAGAACTGCCCCATGCAAAGAAATACCTTGCTTTCCTAGTGTGAGACAGCCACTCTTTCTTTGCAGAAGGGTATGCTCAGTCTCCTTGTTCTGGCCTCTGTGCAAAAGAGTTTATCCACTTTGTCATCTGACTCATATATATTTTTTAATAACAAGTTGGGATGAACCTGGAAGACACGGGACCTTTTAACAGCAGTCGAGAAGAAATCCAGCTTTAGCCTACTGCAGACTGGAGCTAGGAAAGTCATTAGATTAACCTCTCTTGACAGGTCAGGCTCAGCAAATATTCTTAAAAATAACTCTTCCAGTAATTTATGACCTTTGGGGAGCATAATCAATAGTGTTAAGAGGAGAGGCAGCCAGACAGCACTTCCTGGTAGGAGAAAGTTTCTTGTCTTTGTAATGTTTGCATTCTGTCTGCTTGTATGCAATAAGACTGACTTGCCAGTGATATCATACCCCTTTTACTCCATCAGTTTTGGAGACATACATTTTTATTGTCAATTTACCGTCTCCTCTGTTATTTCATACAGTATCTAATTCCAACAAAAACCAACGCACAAATGTGATTACAAAGTAAGGGGAAAATGCACAGTTCATTTTCTTCCACGTTCTCTCTAACCTCTCTGGATCATTTGAGGGAGAATGGTCCTCTGCCCCAGGATGTCGTAATGCAAAGTCTTAAACATATACTTCATTTTAATGCACGATGAGCTACTCATAGTGCTTAATTAAGCACATTGTTACATCCCCCTAAGATCAGTGCCTAGGGGAATTTTATGCTCTGTCTCTGTATTTTTTTTGTAAGATTGGATAAACTATGCGAGATTTGAACATGCAAGTCACAACAATATTTCTGTATTTGTTAATCATTTTAATGCATTTTATCACTGGTGAGATTTCCTCTAGCTTTTTATATAATAAAGAGCATTGCTCTGGCTATTCAAACATAGAGCCATTCCTTCAGGGTTCAGTATTAAAGTCCCATTTTCTGAAACTGGAGACCCTCAGGAGGATACATTGATTTCAGTGGGGCCTCACATTCACTGTCTACATGCACATGTTCTAGCCACATGGACCTGCCTGAGGCAGGACTACTGCCCATCTTTCTCTGCAAGGACTTCTAGGGACATAGGAAAGGATACAGCATGTCACATTGTAACATGATACTGCACTTATTTTGACACCACTCAGAGAATTACTGGATGTTGGCTTTTCCAGTGTCCTTGGAATGGAAGAACAGCTTGGAAACTCAAAAGAATAAAAATAATTTAGAAAGAAAATCATTCACGTTCACAGTCTCTGGCAGAAACTTTAATACACGCTACTTCAGGTCTAGATGCTTTGAGTATCTAGTGCTAACAACTATAGCTGAGAGAAGATACCAGCTTTTCTCCAGAGCTATGGTGAAACTGAAAATGACTTTTTTTCCCCCTGCTTTCCACCTTCATTGCCAAGCTGAAGGGGAAACCTGGACTGTATCAAAAGTGACTACAGAGCTCTGGAGAGCAGTAGTCAAGGGCATGGGGGCCCAGCTGGTTTTCTCCTCAATCCTGCTGGTGAGGGGAAAGTATGTGAAGTCCTGCAGGCAAGAGAGGCCCAAAAAAGCTGGTTAATATTCAGAGATTGTCTCCACGAAGCTCAAGAGCGGTCCATCCCAATGAATAGGAAGTTAGACAAAAATGCAAGGAGGCCTGTGTGGAGGAACAAGTAGCTCCTGGCCATACTGAAACRTGAAGAGGAAGCATACAGAAGGTGGAAGTAAGCATGGGTAACCTAGGAGGAACACAGAGACATTGTCCGAGCATCCAGAGATGAAGCTCGGAAAGCTATAGCCCAAATGGAATTGAATCTGGCCAGGGATGTCAAAGACAACAAGAAGGGCTTCTGTAAATACATAGGTGACAAAAGGAAGACGAGGGATAATGCGGGCCCATTGCTCAACAAGATGGGGGACTTGGTTACACAGGACATGGAAAAAGCTGAGGTACTGGATGCCACCTTTGCCTCAGTCTTTACTAGCACGACTGGCCTTCAGGAATCCCAGGTCTCAGAGAGCAGGGGGAAAGGCTGGAGCAAGGAAGATGTACCCTTGGTGGAAGAGGATCAGGTCAGGGAACACTTAAGCAAACCGGACCATAAGTCCGTGGACCCTGATGGGATGMACCCACGAGTGCTGAGGGACCTGGCAGATGTCATTGTGAGGCCACTTTCGATAATCTTTGATTGATCATGGGGGCTGGGAGAGGTGACTGAAGAATGGAGGAAAGCAAATATTACTCCTATCTTCAAGAAGGGCAAGAAGGAGGACGCGGGTAACTACAGGCCTGTCAGTCTCACCATGATCCCTGGGAAGGTGATGGAGCAGCTAGTCCTGGAAACCATTTCCAGGCACACGAAGGACAAGAAAATCATCAGGAGTAGTCAGCATGGTTTCACTAGGGGGAAGTCATGCTTGACCAACCTGATAAACTTCTACAATGAAATGACTGACCTGCTGATGAGGCAGGAGCAGTAGATAGTGTCTACCTGGACTTCAGTAAGGTCTTTGACACTGTCTCCCATAAAATCCTCATAGACAAGCTGCTGATGCAGGGGGCTGGATGAGCAGACAGTGAGGTGGATTGAAATCTGGCTGAATGGCTGGGCCTGGGGGGGTGATGATCAGTGGCACAAAGTCTAGTTGGAGGCCAGTAGCTAGCGTTGTACCCCAAGGGTCAATACTGGGTCCAGTCCTGTTTAACATAGAATCATAGAATCATAGAATAGCTTGGGTTGGAAGGGACCTTTTAAAGGTCATCTAGTCCAACCCCCTTGCCATGGGCAGGGACATCTTCAACTAGATCAGGTTGCTCAGAGACTCAGCCAACCTGACCTTGAATGTTTCCAGGGATGGGGCATCTACCACCTCTCTGGGCCACCTGTTCCAGTGTTTCACCATCCTCATTGTGAAAAATTTCTTCCTTATATCTATCTAAATCTACCCTCTTTTAATTTAAAGCCATTACCCCTTGTCCTGTTGCAACAGGCCCTGCTAAAAAGTTTGTCCCCATCTTTCTTATAAGCCCCCTTCAGGTACTGGAAGGCTGCAGTAAGGTCTCCCCGAAGCCTTCTCTTCTCCAGGCTGAACCACCCCAACTCTCTCAGCCTTTCTTCATTGGAGAGGCGTTCCATCCCCCTGATCATTTTCCTGGCCCTCCTCTGGACCCGCTCCAACAGGTCCATGTCTTTCTTGTGCTGAAGGTTCCAGAGCTGGACGCAGTACTCCAGGTGGGGTCTCACCAGAGCAGAGTAGAGGGGCAGAATCACCTCCCTCGACCTGCTGGCCATGTTTCTTTTGATGCAGCCCAGGATACGGTTGGCCTTCTGGGCTGCGAGTGCACATTGCCGGCTCGTGTTCAGCTTTTCATCCACCAGTATCCCCAAGTCCTTCTCGGCAGGGCTGCTCTCAATCCCTTCATCGCCCAGCCTGCATTGATACCGGGGGTTGCCCTGACCCAGGTGCAGGACCTTGCACTTGGCCTTGTTGAACCTCATGAGGCTCACACAGGCCCACTTCTTGAGCTTGTCCATTAATCTTCATTAATGGTGTGGATGATGGGGCAGAGTGTACCCTCGGCAAGTTTGCAGATGACAGAAAACTGGGAGGAGGGGCTGATAGGCCAGAGGGTCACGCTGCCATCCAGAGGGACCTTGACAGGCTGGAGAAATGGGCTAACAGGAACCTCATAAAGTCCAAAAAGAAGTGCAGAGTCCTGCACTTGGGAGGAGCAGCCCTGTGCATGAACATCTGCTGGGGCCAGCTGGAAAGCAGGTCAGCAGAAAAGGATCTGGTGGTCCTGGTGGGCACCAAGTTGACCATGAGCCAGCAATGTGCCCTTGCTGCAAAGAAGGCTAATGGTGTCCTGGACTACATTAGGCTGAGCAAGCTGGGATTGTTTAGCCTAGGGAAGAGAAGGCTCAGAGGGTGCAAAAAGGATKGAGCCAGGTTCTTTTCAGTGGTGCCCAGTGACAGGACCAGAGGCAATGGGGACAAACTGAAACACAGGAGGTTCCATCTGAACATCAGGAAACACTTTTTTACTGTGAGGGTGACTGAGCACTGGCACAGGTTCCCCAGAGAGGTTATGGAGTCTCCATCCTTAGAGATATTCAAAAGCCATCCGGACACGATCATGGGCAACTTGCTCTAGGTGGCCCTGTTTGAGCAAGGGAGTTGAACAAGGTGACCTCCAGAGGTCCCTTCCAACTTCAACCATTCTGTGGTACTGTGATTCTGTGAACATGCAGCTCTTGGAAACTTATCATGAGTGGAAAGTGTAAACACACAGCCATGCTCCAGATCTCCTTCCTCTATACTTTGTGGCACAAAATCTCTGGTACTTTCCATGGAACTCAGAAGTTTTCCTCTATAAGAAGGGACATTGGTAGCATTAACACCAAAATTAGCTCCTGGCTAGGCTTTACCATACTTTTACCTGGGATTTTCTGGACAAGTGTGTGCCCTTATGCTCTTTATAGTCAGACTGATGATTCTGAAAAGCAACAGATCTATTCCACATGCATTACACAGATAGTCATCATGTTCACATTAAATCCATGGCACAGTTGGTCTGCACGTGCACAGAGGATGTCATCAGGTTTTCAAGATATGGGCTGTAGCTCAGACAGAGGAATAGGTCTGTCTAGATGCCAGGAAATCCTGAAAAGATGCAACAAACCTATCAAATTTCCACTCATTAAATTTCTGAGGTGGAAAAAACATGACATGTTTTGAGAAACCATTTGCCTTTAATCAGTGACAATTGTTTTTTAAAGTTGAACATAAATGATATGGCAGTATTTTCAACATATTGCCACTGCTTTATGATGAGACGTGGACTCTTGTAAATACTGTAACGACTAACAAGGATCAACAAAACAAACTTAAAAAATATATCATTTTTAATTATGATCTCTGAGCTCCCCAAGAGCTTGTTTCCTTAGTTACCACTGTTATACAGTGCATTAATGGTCAGCAAGGCTGAAGATCAATACCCCAAAATCTGCAGCACACAACACAGCTTAAGATGCCCAGAAATAAATACATATGTTCTAAGACTGAAATGGAAAATTATAATCATCTACTTTGGCTGCCTGAATAATAACGAATAAAACGCTTCACCCAGTAATTCCTGTACGACACTATTGAAGAACAGTTAATCTATGACTGAAATTTCCCTGCCTTGAGTAGATTACAAAATGAATCTGCTCACTTTTTGAAGAAACAGTGAGAAAAAGAATAAATAAAAAACTATTTTAAAAAACCAGAAGTTTTACTTACTACATTATGGTAAAACAAATTTGATTTTTTACCCTCAGATTAGTTTTCATTTTGTAGTTGCATTTAATGGAGTAAAAACAAATAATTTAGCTAATAATCTAACTTGTCATCTGTGGYCCATGTGAATTCTGAGAAATCTTAACAACTCAGCTTATACCAAGGATGCAATAGTTTCTGTCAGTTACTACTGCAGTATACTTATAAGAACTGGAGGAACCCATAAGCAACTAGAAGAAGTAAACAAACAGGCACAGAAATGCTATCTTGCTCCTTATATAATGATGTAGAGTGCAATTAAATTTTATTATCCTTTGGGAGGGATTATAGAAGTCAGTTGTGACTTCAGAGTTAGTCATATCATCATCCTAAACATATGGCAACAAAAAAAAAAATCAGTGGCATCTACTGTCGTCTGTAGCCCAAGTAACAACATTCTCTCCCTCCTTTTGATAAACTATAGGGTCAATATTTCAGCTGTATTCCAATCCAATGTATTTCCACACGTGAAATTCCTGTTTTCTTTTGTGGAGCATTTGCAATACCAAATCCTAAAAAACATTCACTTAGCAGGGCTGAAGTGAATATCATTAAAGTTTGTTTTGCAATTCTCTAGACTATGGACATATTTTTTTTCCTATTTTTGACACAAGGTTCATCAGATCTTTAGGCCGCCTTTGAAAAAATTCTCATCTCTTACAGTCTGTAGTCAACATAAGGTTATCATCTTTATCTGACCCTGTGCATCATGTATTCATATTTTACATAACGTTTGTCAGATGCAACACTGACCAATGTAATAAAGGACATCCTCTTTCTTTCAAGTCAAGCTGATTTCTTAGGCCAGCAATTAACAGTTGTGGTTTAGAAAGTTGGGAAAACAAGAATATATTCCATCCTCCTGTCTCTTATAAACACCCTTTCTCTTCCACATCTTCGTGCATATGTAGATGAATATATGCAATTGTAAGTTCTTTTCCCATGCTTATATTTTCTCATGTTGAAATAGCAGCAGATCTTAGAAAATGAGAATGCAATTAATTTGATTTTTTTTAATGCYCACTTTGGCATCTCTAGCAACCAAGGTATTATTAACTTCTGAGGAAAGTCTGCATGACTTCTTCCATCAAGGAGATATACTCTTACTCTCATTCAGCACTGTATTTCCTGTGTTCATTGACAGTACTTTTCAACGCACATTTTCAAAGAGAAGATTTTGTCTATTCAGTGCAAATGTATGATTCTGAAATTCAGTGCTGGTAAGTGGCTACTGACTGCTGTTGAAACCAAACTTTTCCATAGTAAGCCGAATTGCATCTTTTTCCCTTAACATGTTTTTGCACAAATGGTGAACAAGCTTGTCTCTGCAAGACCTGGTACATGTCTCATGTCTCTCCACTGACTGATTGACAGGAAAGTTCCACATCATCCCTGCTGATGAACTGCTTCAGTAGTTGCTGGTGTTTTCTTTCCTGCCCAAAGAAATTCAAAACAGACAGATTAGAAGTTGCTGGACTGCAGTGTTTGTGTTTACAAGAGGACATACCACTGTCTGATGAAAACCTACACAGCTGGAGGTAAATGACCAGCAGGTGGGCAGTGTGTGATGTTAGGCTAGAAGTAAATCTGGGCAATGCAATTAACTTGGGATAGCTTTTTCCCCGCATTTTTTTTTCTATCTAGATTCTAGCTCTAGATAGAATATTGTATTTTGAAAAGGCAGCAGTTATTGATACTTCTAACTCTTTTTTTTCAGGATACTTCTCCCTTCCCAGCATGTTCTTGAATGCATGGGGAAATCCTTTCAGGCTGTATTGAAATCAAACAGTTATTTGTGCAAAGATTGACAATATTGAAATGATTTGATTTGAATGTCTTAATTTGAAAATAACCTGGAGGCACTTAATAGACTTATTTTTCTTGTAAGCATTTGATTCACAGCTGCTAAAAAAGGTTTTATYGCATATGAAACTTGGGGCATCTGCTTTGTCATGTCAGAATGACAATTGGGTAGGATGCCAGGATGACATGGAATAACATGAAACAATCCATCCAGCTGCATGGAAATTGTTTAAGTGTTTCTCTTGTGTGCATAACAGTATCCATTGGAAAGAAAAAAATCTGTGCAGACCATGAAACAGATGTTATCTAATTCCCCTTCTCCTATGAATGCCCATAGGTGCAAAAAGCCTGTGGCTCTTCAGATTCTACAAGCACTTGTACGGCAGCATTTTCAAAAGGAGAAAAAGCTCTGCAATGACCATCTGGAGTTTCTATTGTTCTGCACTGAGAGCAAGTGGAAAATAGGGGCAGAGTTTATAGCTTTTCCCTTTGTAGGGGACAGTAGTCTGTTCCATTTTTGTGCTCATAAAATAACAATTCTTTTCRTTCCATAAATCAATCTTGAAGCATTTTCAGGTGCTATATCAATATATGGATAGTTTTTGTGCATGAGAGCTTTATTAATTAAGGCTGAAGAAATAGGGCAAACAGTAAGCTGGAAATGCCTGGATTCCTTAAGAAGAATGGCTTCAAAGTTTTGAAGACTGATTTGAACACCTGAGACAACTTGAATTTGCTTGATGTCATTTGAGTAGATACCAAATGCTGTACAGAAACATACTTTTGCAATGTAACCCAGTTTTTGCAATGTGGAAGAGACTATTCGTGACATATGTGTATAAATCCAGTCATTCACTAATGAGAGTTGCATGTGCAAGTTGAAAGAACAGGATGGATAATGTGTCAGTTAATGCCTGATGACAAATTAAGGTCATGTTTGCATTGCATGAGCATTAAGCACCTTATGACAATCGTGTTGGGACAAAGATTTGTCTTGGTCGCTGCAGGTAAACTTTGCTTTAATCCAGCAATTCTGTGACAGGCCTAGTGTCTGTTTGGTTGCCACTTACACTCAGGATGTAGCTAGTTTTCAGAGACCCTTTGTTGTTTGCCTAATGAAGATCTTTCTTTGGTATATTTTACACTTAAAAGTGCTAGACACAAAGTTAAGTAGTTCTTTTTTGTTTGCTTTGTCATTTTGCCAAAACTGTTTACAAGGGAATGGATACACAATAGCATGTATAGCATATGAGTATGACCAGGAAATGGACTTGCAGTTGTGCTTTTAGGGCCTGCTTTTCAAAATACTCAGATCAATCACTTGACAACTTACAGACAAGTCAGGAGTCCCTCTGAAGTAAAAACAAAATCTCAAATCTTTCAAGTCATCAACAGCATGGAGGTACCCTGCAGACTATGATATTCACATGGTTAAGAGTATTAGACATGTGAAGAGATTCATCCCCCAACGACCTTATGAAGCACAGAAGAGGTGTCATCTAAATTTTATAGGTGGGAAATTGAGACAGATGTGGTCTAAATGACTTGCTTGGGGCCACATTGGAATCCATGGCAGGACAAGATGCTGAACACTGTTCTGTCACAACCTTCCTGTCTCAGGGATTGCTCTTCCACTTCTTGTCTTGGTGATGCTTTTTGTTAGCTTTGCATGCCTAAATTAACTAGGAAAAAGCTTGGAGACATCCGGAACTCTCTGGTTTGCTTCTTCAGAAAACATTTGACAGGGATGGTGTGCTGCTGTTCTTTTCATACAGCTTCAGTGGTTTCTCTGCTGTTTCACAGCAGCTGACAGAGCCATGCACAGTGCTAGTCTTAACTCAGGTTTAAATTAGAAAAAGAGAAAGGTTTTTTCTTTTACCTCCCATCCAGAATTATAGCATCGTCCAATTGTAATGTGCTGATTTTTCCCAGAAGTGTATCGTGGAGCTTACTCACAGCTACTTTTTTCTATCTTTGTATAGAATACATGTAGACATAGCATAGACTGAAAAATTTGTGCTAAGCATCAATATTTTGTAGGCCAAATTGGTTGTTCCTTGGCAAACCTACTATTTCTGATATGCTTGAAAACCATTTTTTTAAGTAGCTCTTCCTCTGTTTGCTCAGTTCATTCCAAACCACCAGCTATTTCCCACAACATAGCTCTTCCAAAGCTACTTGATCAGACAGGTTCCTTTGTTACACGTATATAGTTCTCATTATGTTATCTGGATTTATATTACAAGTCCTGAAGTGAATGTCCCTGGATATTTTCCCTGTAACAAAGTAAATTAGAATTGTATGTGACTTATTTCAATGGTGAGGTGGAGTGTTACAGGTAAGAATTAAGATATACTTTCAGAGTTCAACAAGAAAGCTAGCACAACTCCTTCCTCAGTTATGTCTGCCATTAATCTGAAATGGTAGGCCTGAAAAAAAAAGCCAAACAAACCTGGAAGAGACTAGTTTCAGCCATTCCATAATTCCTTCAACTTCAGTGGTATATTCTACCATTACCCACGGACTAAAGATATTCATCTTGGCAAGAATCCTTCTGAATTAGGATGCATACTTGTTAAACACTGACTCTGAATACTGTACGCACATCAAAAGCTTTCTGAACACTGAAATCCCTTATTTATTTTTCTTCTTTCTGTTATGTGATGCACCTATTTCTTTAAAAAACATAGGCTAGCCACACAAGAATCAACGGGACCTTACAGAACCCCAGCAGGGCAATACGCTTTGTAACATATTGAAGGATACTTTTATTTTAGCAAAAATATGAAAACACTTGTAATTGGAGTAATTTTCCTTCATAGTCTGTTAATAAAAATATTATAGGCTCTCTTTTGTCTTTTACAGTGTCTTGTTAGATGCCCCAGGGTTACTTTTGTTCATAGTCAATGCTTAATAGATTGCTTCTCTATTGAACTGATTTTCCTTTCTATTGCTGAACTGTAAAAATTGCTCATTTAGGAAAAAAATCCACCATTTTGCTGTAAAGTATTTTAGATTCACTGTATTTAACAGGTAACATGGATTTAAACTGAGGATTACAGGCTGCCCAGGGAAGTGGTTGAGTCACCATCCCTGCAGGTATTTAAAAGACGTGTAGATGTGGCGCTTAGGGACATGGTTTAGTGGTGGACTTGGCGGTGTTAGGTTTACGGTTGGACTCAATGATCTGAAAGGTCTTTTCCATGATTCTATGATTACTGAAACTGATGGTATTATTGGACTGTAAACATTAGTATTACATTTATGCAGAGATTTCCAGCCCAAAGTGATGTGCTAGAAATAAGAAAATAAGTTCTCTGTAGAAGTACCACAGAACATCTATAGTAAAAGTAAAGTTTTTAATTATTTGTAAAGTTGCAGAGGACAGGAACTGGTGAGTATACTATTATTTTACAATGATCACCCCTCTTATTTCATAGAACATGGAAGTAGATAAGGTCATGATCCAAAGCATTTACAACTCCAAAAACGTCATCAGTATGTTGTAGGAATACTGCTAAGTTTATACCTCAACCTTTTGTTCAGTAAAATACAAAAGCATTTCAAAACGTCTTTATTGATCTCTGCCACTGAAATGCACTTGCTTCTAGGTTTAACTGGAAAAGTAGCTGCTAAGTGCTGCACAAAGATAGGGTGGACAGGAATATTACAGTACCAATTTTATAGAGAATTTTGGTCAAATCTTATCTAAAATTCAGCCAAAACAGAACAGTGGGCTAAGATTTCTTCCGGGTTTTGGTGTATGTGATGCATATATCGCAGCTAGCTGCCTATACATCCCTACAAGAACTGGTGTAATGCTATGCTGCTGCAAAGCAGTTTTTTTTTTTAACTGTATACATGGCTTGTATGGACTTTGATTTTACATTTTGAGATATTTAGCATCTCTGGATGTGCACTATCTCTTCTGGGTGCAGTATTCACTTGTGGAAAAACATAAAAATCATCCATATTTTGTCCAAAGAAAACTATTTCTTGGACCAACTGTATTTCAAAATGTTTCCTCTCCAGGTGATTTGCCAGGGTTAATCCACAGAATCCATGTGTACTCAAGTTCTTGCTTGCCCCAGGACTTTTGAAATAGCAGAACTCTGATCCTCTGATTAGCTGCTTGTTGTAACACGGTATCAACTCCTAAATTAATAGGACAGATGACCGAGAACAGTTCAGGTGTATCTTAACAATACATGGAAAATATTGTAAGAGTAGCCATAGCATAATGTTCTCAAATTGTGGGTTTATTGAAGAGGGAATATGAATACCTGCAAAACACTTTAGGAGTAAATTCTCCTGGCAAGAGCTCAGGTTTACATTTCAAGTTCACCCCAGAGGGATGACTTTTTCTTAGTCATGCCATGGATGATAACTTCAGAACAGAGTTACAAGTTTTTTATGCTCCTGTGGTTTTTTCCTGGGTTTCTTAGATTCCTGCAGCTGAAAGGATGAACTGGTGTCTGTGTGTGTATCTCATAAATAACTCTAGATGTAGCCAGCAAATCTGAACATCAGATGCTTTTCTTCTGTACTTTAGTCATCAGTAGATATAAATAATGTTTAAGCAAGGTATAACTCATTTGATGGTTCAGATAGCACATAAGCATTGTGAATGTCATTATTCCAGGCCTTGAAGAAGTGAAGTTTTATAACATTTCTAGGAGATGGATCAGCATAGAACTAGAACAGCAGACAAATCCTATAGCAGTCTGTAGCAACACAGTGATATGAAGAGGCATAGTCAAGTAGAAGGCATTTCTATCATTACTTATTAAAATGCAAGGGAGAAAATACAATTTTGCTACAGAACAGCAGAAGTTTATGAGCTACTCCACACATAGACGGTTTGTGTTCACTTCTTAGCATAAAGACACACACTTGAGGGATGTAAGTGGAGATACACATCTGAAAGAGGTGTGTAAATTGAACATGGTAGGTCTGCAGCACAACTAAAAAACAGAATGGTGCAAGAACAGCCAAAAGGAAACTATTAAAATTAAAATGTACAAAATGGAGTAAAAGTGGTTTAACCTGTGAATGTCTAAAAATGAAGACACATAATATGCATTACTGATAATTTGTTCAAAATATGTTCTATCATTACGGAAGCTAGTGGAGAGAATGCTTGAGAAGGGAAAAATGATATTGAAATGAAAAATGTTTAATTTAATGATTATTGACTTTTTATTACACCACAAACCTAATACTTGATGTTTAAGGTTGTCTATGTTCTAGTAGGTAAAAAACCCCAACATTAAATATTAAATAACATTATAAGAAAGAATATATGTAATTTAAATTAGGAACAGATATTTTCTTCAGGAAAAACCTTTTAAGCAGAGTTTCCCAAACTTTGTCAGGTAGCAAGCCACACCTAGGTCTCAAATGTCTTTTGTATTACTATGTTCTCCTGATCAAACTTTTAACTGGTAACACAATAAAGGTAACCTCAGTGACATAAAATTTAATATAGTTCTGAAGCACAGTGGTGGATCACTTAGCATGTAGATCACTCAGCATGGCTTTGCAATCATAATTTTAAATTCAAAAACTGTTTTTCATTTTCTACTGCATTCCTCAAGTTCTTTCTAGTGGAATACCCCACTGTTCACTTGTAGATGCCTTCATCTTTACTTTACAGAAAATCACATTGTCTATGTATGAGCAATTCTGAAAATTTTGGACTACAGAGTTTAAAAAGTACTATGGGAAGATGTCTGTCTAGTTACATTAGGACCAAGACTTTACTAAAACCAGATGCAAAATCCAGCAACTATGCAAAACACTAAATATCTAAACAGTATTCAGAATTGAGTCAAACTTGCTGTTATTTTCTCAATTATTCTACTGAAATAAAAAGTAAGTAAACAACCTGAAAATCATGTTGAAAGGAAGACCACATGTGATGACCTCAGGCTCTCACTGAGCAAAACTGATTCTTGAAGAAAAAAGTGGGTGCATTAGAATTTTCTTCAGTGCAAAATACTACATTAAACCAGGGTAGAAGTTACACTTGCAACCAAAAGTGGAGGGAACATATAGCTGACATTTCAACATCCCGAGCAAAATTTCCCTCTAAACATTTGAAACTAACTATCAGAATTGAAAAGGCAGATGAAAAGAAAATCCATGATCAGTAACATTGGAAAGTTGATATTAAAACAGCACTCTAGAGTTCCTTGAAAAGACCCATAGAACCTAAAACATCTAAGGAAATAATCTTAGTAGAGTCCTTTGCACTGTTCCTTGGCTATATAGGTCCTTGAGGATCCTGCTTCACTGTGTGACTTAGCTGAAAATGAACATCAGTACTCCTTTCTCTGTGCTAGGATCATATTTAGAGGAATTTTCAGTGTCGAGTTAAAAAGAAAAGAATTGTTTTCTGTTCTTGATCAATGACTACAATACAAATGAAAGGGTAAATACTGTAAATTAAGAGCTATGACAGTTGCTGAAGTATAAAAGATCAAATGAAAGAAGTAATATCAAATGTAACTCAGTAAGAAAAAACAAAATGCATCCTGTGAATGTAAACAGATATGATCGATCAATCATTTATGGTGCCGCTTGGTCTTCCTGAGGTTGTGGTTCTAGCAAGGTCAACAACTAGATCCAAGGGCCCTGATTATGCATCCTAGGTATCCCTTTTCATTGCAGTACATCCAATGTGGATTGTAAAACATCTTGTTCTAACCATGTATTTGATTTAGAAATGAGTAGGTCTATATGGAAGGTGGTCCCCACCACCTTGTTCTTTTATGGGATTCTTCACTGGGCACTGAGATGAGTAAAATACATCTAGATTTTACTCACTCAACATCTTACTGTTGGAAATCCTGTTTACACTATTTAGTTTTGTAACCGTATTTTTATACCCCCTGCACACCTCAAAATTTCTGCTTTGGATGAAAAGACAAGATACATTTCCTTTCTCAAGCAAAACTTCACAGATTGTTTTCAGCTGGAGTTTTGCTGAAAGGAAGATGAATATAACTCAAAATAATACAGTTTGAAGAACTGTAAAGAGCACTGTGCTATATGTCAACTTTGAATAACTTGTTACCAGTCTCTTTAATCTTGTCTAACTATATGACAGGGTAGGCCTGTGGAAACCAGAATGGAATATTTACATTTAAGCATTTTTAGAAGTAACTTCCTATTTCTAATTCATGTAGTTTATTTTTCTTCTTGGTATGCAACAACATTAATAAAATTAAACTTTTTAGAGACTGTATTTTGAATATGGAATTGAAAACAAACTTGAGAATAAACTTGAATGCACTAAATCAGTGCACTAAATGTGTAAGCTGCATGCATTCTCTTAATAAAATGTGTTTTCTAGAATATGGCTAAGTAAAAATGTCCAAACATTAAAGGAAGCATAAAGCTTAGAAAGTAAAAAATTCTCAGTTCTTTTTCAGCTTTAGTCCAAGTTTCTCACTAAGAATAAGCTTAATTTGACAAACTGTAGGCTGTCATTGTCACAAAACAATCCTCATTTAATAAGAAAGCAAGAGTCTTTAAAACAAAATTAAATTGCCAGGAAAAAAGGAGAAGATTTTCAAGTAATGGATGTGTTTTCCCGCAAAAAAAGCGCACTTCTTGGTATTTTATTTAAGAATGACTTTCTGGTCACAAAAAAGAACCCAGGGTAAAATGATTAAAATTGTCATATAAAATTTCATGAGAAAATGTCCATAACTTATGTCCAACTCTGCTAATCTGTTTTCTATCAAAAGGAGGCAAGCAATCTAGTTGAGGAGTTAATCACGAATTTCTGGTTGTCTAGACAAGTGAAAGTGATCTCCGAGACGTTGTCCCAAGAACCATGGACAGTTCCAGGGCTGGAGCGGCCCTGCGAGCGCGCGATGTGCCGGAGGGTGCAGAGTCCCTGCTGTACAGAGCAGGAGATGGATCCCTGCGGGGACACAGCTGTCATCTTGGTCCTTCTAGTTATACACCCATGTCCACAAACAAATATTCATGTGTCTTTTATCTCATTACTATATAGTGTAAATTTTCTATTCAATAGTTAACCAAAAATTATTTCTGGCTTGCACTTCCTTTTGTCAGATTGTAATTTATTTTTCAGTTATTCATTATCTTCTCTCTCTCTGCTTAAAAAAAAAAGCAACAACAAACCACCACAACTTTCTGATATCTTGGTGTGTATAATGTTGCTTTTCCTTTCAATTCTTTGACATCTTCCTATTCCTGTGTTCTTCTTTTGACAGTTATTGCATGCTAGGTTCTCTTTCCTGTCCTGATAATCCTCCTGACAACTGTGTTCCCCACCTATCCATCAGCAGGCTGAAAACACTTCACATACAATACTCACAGAAATTCATACACTCAATTCAACTTCTTTGTTGGCTATAAATATAAATTAACCCCAGCTGATTCTCCCAACACATATATTTGCTTCACCCAATCTCTCACTGCATTCCCTCTACCACTCTGAAATATCCTGTAAATGATTATTTTAATTTTGTAACTTGAAATACAGCTATTACTGTTACCACACATTCTCTGCCCCAACAAGGGAGATAATAGGCATCAAGTTGACTTACTTATTGGGAGGAAGTGGTGAAAAAAGCCTGAATGCATTTCAAAGCACAGTGTTGCAAGTAACGAGGAAAAATTGTGTTGGATGTGGAATGCCATTTCTAGACAGTTTCAGCTGTCCTAAACAAGATATTAAAAAACCCTGAACCTAAACTAAAACCAATGGGTCTCATCTCAAGGTGTACTGCATGGTCTGATTGTGCATTGAAGGCAGAATAATGGAACTAAACCATATTAAAAGAAGGACAAGTGAATTAAAAGTAGGACAAGCTTCACAGAATTGTTAACACAGCTTGCTGAAACTCTGTAGAGGTTATCAGCCAGCCAGCTCTTCAGGAAGGGCTGAACAGAGAGTAAAACCCTATGCACCAGCTACAGGGGGTATATGCCTATCTCCTACACAGTTGGACATATGTTCATAAGAGAACTTGGTTATCCTCCGCCAGCTCATGCTAGAGCCTAGTTCTTATGGCAGTTCAAGTTCTGAATTCTTCCACACTAAGGAAGATGGGGTGGGAGTTAAGTAAGTATAACTACAGCCGTCAGTATTATCAAATTCAACCAAGTATTGAAGCACACACTTAAAAAGCAGCATATGCACCCTGTGGAGTCAGGAACTACACAAGATTACATGTTTYTATTTACATATTTATGCAGTTTAAAATACAACATTAATCTGAAAAAGTGCAGGCAGCAGAAGATTTAACTGTGCCTTATACCTGTATTCCACAGATGTTGACGGGTATGTTGCCCTGCTAGTAGTGGCAAACTGGAGCATGACAAACTACAATAAGCCATGTTTTAGATCACATTGAGAAGGTCTTTGAAGGTAAAAACACTGAACACAACCAACCTTCTTTTCTTGTAACAGATATGTATGCTTTTATTCTGAAAATAAACTGTAAAGTAAATCAGCTATTTTAAATAGGACATATTTTGTGGCAGACTTATTTATTTTTCCATATGGGAAAGGTTTACTTTGCAATTGAAATTTTCATTTTTTCCCAGGAATTAAATTCAATTTGATTTACTGTGTGACTACATCAGTTCAACATTTTTTTGGCTATAAATAACCATTATTTCATAGAGACATTTATTTAAAATACTGCAGATATTTTTTAGAGGTATGTTAAAATTAATGTTCACAGAGCAAGTAAATATCAAATAATAAAATCAAGTCTTTGTATGTCATGATTAATTACTCCTGACAAAACTTAATGAGATTTTTCACCTTCTTCAACTGTCTACTGAGTTTCCCATCACAAGCATGTGTATCATAAACTGTCATTGTTTTACAACTAGTTTTTTAACCAACTGTAAAGTGAGAAGTGTCATAAACACAAACATATTACCAAAGCTATGTTGTGGCTGGAGATAGGGTTAGTCCTTTCCTGTCTGAAGCACAGGAAGAACTTCATCAATTTAGAGAGGGAGAGGAGAGGTTAGAAAAGTTTGGTTTTCTCCATATCAA
The DNA here is from genome assembly GCA_035582835.1 of Phoebastria nigripes. Classification (NCBI taxonomy): domain Eukaryota; kingdom Metazoa; phylum Chordata; class Aves; order Procellariiformes; family Diomedeidae; genus Phoebastria; species Phoebastria nigripes. The sequence goes on along the minus strand of JAYKAV010000107.1, from coordinate 168,613 downwards.
ATGCAACTGGTGGTGAGAAACTGAAGTGAGGTCAGAAGAAGCTCTTACAGAAAATGGGTACATTGCTCCAGGTTAACATTGTTTTAAGCTTTCGCTAGTACTTCGCTGGGTAAACTAAGCTCAGCCACCCTACATGCCAGATGGGTTCTCCAAAGCATGTTCTGAAGCACAAGGGAGAGACAAACACAGGGATGTGACCTTCATTTTGTAAAGAGAGAGGAATAATTAGGACTGAGGGCAAAATTTTCAATCTTATGGACCCACCATTTTTCATTCACTCTGGGAAACGGGTAGGATGCTGAAAATGGACGTGGATTTTAGATCAGTGATCTCTTTTCTCCGAAGTTCATTTATATGTAGAAGTTGGGATATAAGCACTCTTCTGTAAATTCAGGTCAAACTGCCTGAAGCCAGGCACCTCTGAACACTGTCTGAAATCAGCAAAAGCCGTTCACGTTCAGGACTAACCATACAGCTGGCGAAGGTAGCCGTGCATGCCAGGCCACCAGAAGAGAGATGGAGAACAGAGTCAGATCTAGGAAAGGTCACTTTGTGGACTGTTCTCCTAAATGTCTACAGTCCTTAGCATGTATTTTCACAAATAGAATTGCCAGAAGGGTTCAGCTAAAGAAACAGATGTTTCTACTTCCAGACCACTGTCTGCTGGATCCTCACTTAAAAACTGATGTCTGGTTATCTTCACAAGCTATATGAAGTGTCAACAGTGGTGTTCAAAAGTCTCAATGGGATATACTTAATTCTGCATGCAGCAGTTCATGCATCTCTTCTGTCATTTGTAGTATGTCTTACAAAAATAATCATGACTTTCCTAAATCCCAATAATAAGAAGAAACATTACTAAGTTTACAGTGAAGAATATGTCAACAACAGCAATTAGATTTTCTTTTTTAAAAAAATATTATTATATACCATTGTCAGCTGTCAGAACTCCCCATGGTCTGATATGCTCCTTTGCCATAAAATTTTTTAACTGAAAATGCTGAGATGATACATGGTTTCACAACATGGCTGTGGGGAATCACTGACCTGCGCTGCAATGCCAAGTACAGGTATTCTTGTATCCAGACTCTGGGTAGATGTGAATGGACTTCCTCTTCTATTTTTTTAAATGGAAGAAGCCTACTTTCCTCATTCTTTCACAACACAAAAAAAAATCTTGCAAAATTACATATGCTAATGACATTTTAAGCAAAGATGAAATACAGAATATAAGTCCTAAAGGGAGGGCTCACTATTAAAAAGGCAAAAACAAAACTCAAACTCTCAACTACACTAAAATCAAGCATTGATAGCAGAAGCTCTTTTCAGTCCTGCTACTGTGCAGTGGKTAGTTATAGGGTTTGTTGGTGATGATTGCGTGTGCAAGTAATGTGACTGGGAATGAAAATGTTCCCTTTCATGGCTGTGGCATTTCATGGTTCCTGTTTGGATTATCTGTCTCTGTTTTGTCTGTGAAATTGTTGAGACTAATAAATAAAGAGCACCGTATTTTTTTGGCCTCAGAACMAACATATTGGATTGTTTGTAGATACCTTGTATGCAGTTATATATAGAAACTATCAAGAACTAAGCGCTCACTTCATAGATAAAGTAAGCAGATTCTGTCCAAATATTCACTGTCTGCCAGGTCAGGAGAATTCTCCCTTTCAACAAATTTGATCAAGTCCAACAAGCTGTGAACAACCTTCAGATAGATTTTGCAGTTGATAAAAAGAAATATGTATGTGTGGCACTGAGTGAGATAAAGGTATTTTTAGTAGCCTACRTTGTAGCAAGTCACTGATACGATGACTTTAGGGAAGGATGCTGTTTCTCTCTTACACATTTGTTGTCTTCTCTTCAAAATGCATAAGAAAACAGCAACAGAAGAGAAGTAAGGAAATAACAACATCATCAGCCACGATATCCGGACCCCAAAATTTTTGCCCTTATGTTGAGGAAGTGGTAAATGTAAATCATTTTTTTCGTATTTAATTATTATTTTAACACAGTAGAGAGAGCTGTGTATGGTCTGCATCCCCTGCAGCAGATTCCGTAAGACTGGGAATGTCTAGTAGCATTCAAAAAGACAACAGCAGATACCAATTATGGCAGCCTAAGACATACCCAGACACAAGATAATAGAGTCATCTTCTTAATGCAGTCTCTGGAGTTCAGTTCCCATGTCTGTGTTATCCAAATATTGCACTAAGCCTTCTGGAAACTATGTCCAGAAAAGTCCTGTTAGCGTGCTTTTGGTAAAGCTAAATAGGTTTGATGCTTCTTCATGGGAATAAAAACTGACACACTAAAGGTAATTTTTTGTTTGGATTTGAGGTCAAAACAGGAGCCTCACTGCAACTCCTCCATGATGCCTGTTTTCTGGCTCCAAGCAGACACAATGCTGACTGCCTCAGCAACCCAGAACTGCAGTGACAGACTGTGCCGGGTTAACAGCTCCTCACTGGAAGATTACTGCCTAGAAAAACAGGACATGGGCAAATTGTCTTTGCACTCTGGCTCCTGAAATAGTTCACTGTGGACTGCTATGGACAGTCAGGCACAAGTCAGAACAACCCTAAGGTTGAGCAGATACTAGTTATTCTAAGATGCATAATGTTAGGGTGCATAATGGTATTACAGAGCCACAGTGGCTCTCCTTATCCTCGGATCCTGTGCCCATAAGGTGCTGTGTTTTGGATTTAGGATTAAAACAGTGTTTTGGCTATTGCCAAGCGGTGCTGGAATAGTGTTGAGGTTTTCACAAGTTTTCTTGCTTTTGTCTTTCTGAGTGAACAAACAGCTGGGTGGGGGCTTGGATGCTGCCCAGGTTCAACCCACCACAAGACCTCAGATTAGCTGAATTCCTGAAGACAGCCTGAAGTTTTGAATGAAAACAAAAAAACCCCATGAAGCCAAGCTGTCTGGATTTGGCATGATGTCTTCTCTAGGTAATACAAACTTGCACAGAATATGGTGGCTGGAGACAAGCTTGGCCTATTCTCAGAGAGAACTCACCAAACTCCTTAGGTAGATTTTTGATCTTTGTGTTTGAAGACTTCAGGTGAGACTTGAGGCACACTCCTGTTGTTTATAGTCACTCCATGAGATCTGATCAAAAATGAAATCAATAAAGACTTCTGCCTTAAATATCAACAGTGCCTGTTTTATGTGGCCTAAATCACGTAACTAAAACAGAAGCATTTTTAAACAATGGGTTTTGCCAAGTTCATTGACTTACACATCCCTTTCCTTTGGAACATTTTTTTTACTGAATGGGCTGAATTGTGCCTTATTAGCTCAGGCTTGATTTTGGGGAACTGCAGCGAAGTACTACTACATTAGGAGTTTGTCTCCAAGGACAACTTGGGGAAGAAGATGAGCGATGGAGCCACATGAAAAGTGAAGAGTGCTTTCTGTGGGCTGGTGAGCATTAGAAGGGTTAGCCAGCAGACCTGAATAGTGCTGACTGTTTATGTCTCTGCTGTGTCAACTTTTCATGCTACCAACTAGGCATCTCTTTGTGCTGCTCACACCTATTTGTAGTGGAAAGAATGGCATGGTTATAAATTCATTTCTATCCTTTTCCTTTTGGATGATCAGTGAGCTAAGAGTTGAGAGCACAAAGGCAAAGACTTCTAATGGAGCAGCAAACAGAGCTCTTTAAACTCCTTTGAAAATCCCATCATAAGTCTGTGTATATACAGTCACTTTAAAATAACATTGTATACAATCTGTAACTTTGGAAACAAAGGAGATTTAGGCAAAGCCATTACCATTAAAACACAGATTCTTGCTTTTTTCAGTAAAAACATCAAATACAAAAGTAAATTTATGTGCACGTTTTGACAGAAAGCGAGTGCATTCCAAATACTCTTGCTCCAGTCCTATCTCAGCTGAGCTCTGTGGTGCATATGGCCCTCCACCAGAATGTCTCACAACCCTGCCCAAAGTTTTATCTTTACAAAGAGATTATATTGTAACTGCAAAATATGCTTATAGACCATCTTGGCAAAACAAACATACCCCCTGGTGGTATGTAACATTGCCCAGTGTTAGGGGACTGTGATAAAGGAATATACATACTGCATATTTTCTTGCTGACCACATCATAACATTTACCAAGTACATCTGGCTTCTGTCAGATCTTGGAAAACAGCAGCCTAGAAGGTTGCCTGTGATTGTAACAGGGACCATGAAAACCAACTTTGGGGAAGTTGGTCAATTTCCATGTTTTCAGCATGAGGCCACTACCTTGTAATCACCCCAGTCATTCAGTTAGTTTTGCTAATGCTTTCAAGAATACAAGGGCAAGCAAGAACTCTCAGTGCGCTCAGGCCTGCCACCATTGGCATGACTTGGTCAGCAGTGGAACTTGCCCACCTGCCTACCTTCTCTTCCAGAAGTTCTCTATATCTGAAAGGCTAGCAGAGAAAAATGGCTGGGATAAACAGAAATTGGCTAGCAACACCTAACGTTTCATCAGTCTCAGCAATTTCTGTTCAAATTGGAAACCAATTGGCTCCTTGTTGGGAAAGTTTAAAGAAAGCAGGCAAGTAGTTATAAGCTGAAGAGGAAAATCAGTGGGTAATGTTTCAGAGAGCAGCTCTCCGGAGCTCTGCCCTTCACTGACACCTATAATTATCAAGGCGTATTTTGCTACTGGAATGTCAGGTGTCATTGGCAGAACCTGAACCCGTGAATACACTGAAGAGCTCTCCATGCATTTTGATTCCTTCCACCTGATCTACTCTGCTGTGTTATTATTTCATGGATTCTTTTCTTCTTCAGTACTTAGAAAAACACATGGAGCAAGTTAAACCCTGCGTAGCTCTGTAAAAGTGTATCGTTTAATGCTTGATTTGAAGTGGTATGAGAGGTATTTGAGGAGTATTAACATTTTCAGAGAATTGTTGTTTAATATACCTTATCCTGGTTAAAACAAACGCATATAGGAAATACAGAGAGTTTCAGCACTGGGTGATACAAAGGGAACTTCATTTAGCTGTTTTCTGATGAGGAGAAACTGTGCTGGGCAACAGAATGGAGCCTGCGATGAAAGTAACTCAAAATGTTGGAGGAAATGATTAGAATATAATGTAAGTCAGAGTGATTTCTGTCCTCTTCCTAGAAGTCAAAGTCATCTGAGTTCTTGATTATCAATTCATGGTCAGCAAGAGGATACCATTTAGCTATTCTTTTATTTTCTGTTTTCATTTTATTGTCCTAGGGGAGGCACGGTTGCGGTATTGCTATTCTACGCACAACAGACATAGCCAGTGAACTAGCCAGAAATGGAAGTATATAGCTGCTCCAGCAGAGTACAGAGTGGGTGGGCCAATTAGCCCAAATGTTGTACCATGCTAAGACATGCATCAGCACATGTTTAATGACCTGGCATCTGCAAGAGGCTGTGACAGCATCCCAGCCCAAGTAGAATTAGTCTGAATACCTCTAATGCTGCAGTGCAAATATTGGTTATGGGGAGCTTAGACATTTGTAGAATTTGCAGTAGTGCAAAGTGTCACCTATGATCTGGCCAGTATACCTTAGTCCAGAAGCAATGGAAAAAAACATCCTCCAAAACACATACAATTTGCTGGTATCAGCTTTTACGTGAACCTAAAGTTTGACTAAGATTTGCCAAAAGACCAACAACGCTCTCAGATTCCTATTCCTCTATACTTCATATACTCATATTTTGCTCCAGCAAACTCTACCTTTGGTGTCTTCTTAGTGTGGTGTATTCTTAGTGGTGAAATATCCAATACATGTTTGTTGTCTCACTTCTGTGCCTTCTGGCAGTGTGATACACTGGCTTTCTCTCCAGTGTATTGTAGTGGAATTTACACCGGGAGCTTAAACTTCTTTAACCATCTCACAGGCTCTTCTACAAGTCCTTCTCTAGTTCTGAAGAAGAGCAGAAATGTATTGGGACACTTTTAAATGTTGTATCAAACCATGCAAACCAAAGAATTCCAGGGCACTGCTTTCACCAATGAAGCAGGTCTTTCCGACTCCTTTTGCATAGTCCAGGAGAAAGCCAGAAACCCAGAGCCAGCTGTCATGTTCTGCTTGCCCTTTAAACAATCCCTGCTCAGATCTATTGGAGCTGGTACATCAGACTGGCAAATGACAAGACCAGATAACAATAACAAGAAAAACAAAACATCCCACTGTGATGCTGGAACATTTCAGAGCCCTTTAAGATCAAACACTTCAACCTCATTTCCTCTTCCCTCCTCCAGGTCTGTCAGATGCAAGCAGTCCTATTCTACCCAGCATCTCCCTGTCTGTGCAAGAAGCAGGTTACGGGAGGTGATGACCATTGTTTTGGACTGCGAGGATGCCTCTGTGTCCATTCCAGTTCTGTTCTTACCTTCTTTCCTTGGACTGCCAACATGGGTGACAATTCATACCACGTGAGCCAGGTTCTCAGAGAGCCGTGCTGAAGCAATACTAGACTAGTTGCTTCTCAGTGAGTTTCCAGCCCACAGCTGCCCTCGGTGTCCATGTAAAAGGCTCCAGCTGTCCAAGTCACCAACCTCTTCTACTTTACCTATTTTCCCAAGTGACAGATAGTTTTCTGCTCTAGACTGAGGTATATCCAACGATATGCCATTGTTTCATGTTTTTTCAAAGCATTAATGGGGAGGACCAATGAAATAATTCATTTGTGTAATAAATGTAACACCTTTGAATGAAAAACTTACAGGGCATACACAATAACCTGTTTCTAAAATGAAATATCTCTGTTCTTTTAAATTCCCTTTCCTAGCCAAGGCATAACAGGGGTTAGTGCACAGTATAGACTAATTGCCTACATAATTTCATTTTGTGAAACAAAGCGCTTTAAAAAAATTGTAGGGTTATATAAAAGCATGTGAAACCACTAAGTCAGCTTTGTTTTTCAACCTCATGCAATAGTGGCCGTGGTTTAGATGTGGTGCGAACTGTAAACATTTTCTTGGGAGAAAAAGTATGTCATAACTTTCTGTTCGGGTACCTGCCTGCGTGCTGATGATATATTCTCTTGTCCTATTATAATGTTTGCTTTCAATTTTTTTRCCCCTCTTTCTCTGCAAGAGAAATTGTTTTGTCCTCCTAGCCCCACTCTGTAAGCGAAGTACCTCCCCTTCCCTGGCTTGTTGTCTTTCATCCTTGAACCTGTGTTGAGCCAATCATTTTTCTGGCAGCAAAGAGATGAAGAGAGCTCCTTCGGTGCTTCTCTCAGGTCAGGAGCCAGAACAGCCGAGGGAGCATTGTGTGTATTGCTTCCCTGGGATCCTTTCTCAAATCCTTGGTGTCAGTAGCGCTGGGCTACAAGGCCAGCCCATAAAAGAAGTTTTACTACTGGCTGAGCAGTAATGTCTTTTTTTTTTCCTTCCTGTTTTGCTGTCCCTCAAAATAAACAACAGGAGGGGAAAAAGTAGACAGCAGGAGGCAAAATTACAATGAGAGCTGCTGTTGCTGGGCTGTAACCCTACTTGGATTACTCTGCRTCAAAAATACACATCAGCCACTAAGGTTGAGTGGTGGCAGGTTTAATGTGATGGGACCGTGATGACTTCGGACCCCCTATAAAATGCACAAAACAGAAGTCATGGTGGATATATAACCTTTTCATTGTTAAAAGAGAGCATTTCCTCAGCAGGCGAGACACCTGGGTGCAAAACAGATCACAAAGGCCTAGATTTAGCTTCAAGATCTTAGCTCTTACAATACTCCTCTCCAGATAGTACAGAAATAGATTTATTACGTATATTTGCCCAACATGTTAGGGTGCTCTCCCTTAATTAAAAGCACAGCCAACCCCTGATAACATCATATTGCTGGGACAAAACAAAATGATATTATCCACTCCGGCTCTTATCCCGGCTGCCGGGTACATAAAGTGGATTAAGAGGGGGAAGGGCAATTTTGAAAAATTGTGGTACAATACCAAGCCTGTGATCTCACCTGATTGAATCTTATCAGCTCTTAACATCACTGGTGTTCTTTCTTTCTTTTTTCTTTCTTCCTCTCTCTCTTTTTTTTAACATACACTAAACCAACAAGAAAAAAATCTTACTACAGCACTTACTGCAATTTTTTTACCCATCACAACATGCAGATTCAAAAGTTGTGACCGGAAAGGCAGCTAACACTGGAGTCTAGAAGTTGCTCAGAGTTGTGTTTAACGTAGGATCAAGGAAAAAACCAAAACACAGAAAATCTGATTATTGTAACACGTTGCACAGTGAGAGGCAGATCTCGCATAATATAAAATCAATCCACCTAAATCTCTTTGTAACGTGAGCTATTTCTGGGATGGGCAACAAAGCTTTAGCGTGAGATACACTGAACTCGCTCTCTGTGTGTATATATGCATGTGACGAATAACCTGCTTGCCTCAGGTGCCACGCTTAGAATGGTTAATTCTCTAATGCGCGTATATTTTACCTAAACCCATTTTCAAAAGTTTTTGGTTTTCATGTATATTATTAAAATTGTGGTTTGTCATGCCACAGCCAATTTCTTGTTCTCGTGGTGAGGCTGCAGCTTGCTGTGCTGCAAATGTCACCAGCAAGCCGTTTGTTAGGGCTGCACTGCATGCCGGTTAATCTGTTTACTTATGCAATGGTGGAAATGTGACCTGGCTATTGTGGTGATTAACAGAGTCAAATATCCTCACATTAACTAGTGAGCTGGGCAATCAGGCTGGATTATTGTTACATTCAATTTAAATTACAGTGGCATGACAGGTCCTGAGGTATTTAGTAACGGATTTCACAGCACAGATATGCTTCATGTGTAATGAATAAACTCTGGAGAGCAACAAAAGGAAAAAAATAAAATAAAAAGGTATTTTATGATCATTGTGAAAAATTTATGGAGTGTAGCTGGCATGAAATTCTATAAAATGAACTGGCTCCAACCAGTACAACAACAAAGCACACACTTTTCTTCCTGCTGCTTATGAATTATTATTACCGAGTCCTTCTATGTTTACTCATTAGCATTGAACCCTTTGCAAAACTGTGATTCAAAATTGAATTCTTCTTAATTGAAAATACCCCCAGTATGCTGGGAGAAAAAATGAAGGGGGAAAATGGCAGCAGCACCACAATAGGCCAGTTAGCTCTGTGATAGTCAGAGGGGGTGGCTGCTCTGAACTTGAATGTTATTCAGAATTCACAGCCGGACTATACGAAGGAAAAAGCAGGTTTCTTTCAAGTTGTTCTGCACACTGACATACATATAATTTAAATATTTAGCCACCGGTGTGCTGCTGCAGTGCGTTAGCCCACTAGCACCATAGTGCATTAATCCTGTTCTCTGTACGACTTGCTGACTTTGACCTGTTTTATGCTCTGTGACTGAATAACACATAGCACTTTGCTTGGGGAAAAAAAAAAACCTAAACAAAACACACTATGATCTCAACACACATTGGTTTCAATTAACTTTTAACCATTTGATTGCACTAATTCTAGGCTGTTAGTTAGCTATTGCAGAGCTGGCTGTATTGATTTTGAACAGAATAAGCTGAAGMACAAAACAAAGCATGTGAAGACTGAATTTTCACAAAATAATCTCCCTTCTTTCCATTTGTTTCATTGCTTACCTGCAAATATTTTTGCAGAGGCTGTTTTGATACTTATTTTTATAACAAAAAAAGTCCTGACAATTTCAAGCAATAAAAAGCATTAGGATTTCACCCAGTATGATTTAGCATTTATTGAAGCTTAAGAGAGTGATGTTATGGTACAGAGGTGTTGAAAAATGGCTTATATTAAAAGGTACAGAAAACTGCAAATAATAAGTGTCAGTGCTGAAAAGATTCTGGTTGGCAATGTGTTCATGTGCTGCTTGGTGGACTCCGACTAGGGAAGAACTAATGGATCCTCACATGGGAACCTTGTTTTTGTGATCTTGCATGTACCAATCACTTAAAATGTTATATAGGAGAACTGAGAGTACAATGAGGCTTCATTTAATTGCAATCTCATGTAAAGCCTTTAAAATCAGGGACCATTCTACAAAAGGGAACCAGAGAAGAGAGTGACGTCTGTGCTGTGGCTTTCAAAGGAAGCTCACCCTGGTACGAGCATGCACTGGTAAAAGAAAAATAGCGGATTTTATGCTCCAACCTTTAAGCTCAAGATGCAGAGTTCAGTTCCACCCTGGTCAGGATCACTAACAGTCTTCGAAATCCAGTCCTCTTTGAGCATCACTGTGAGCTCACCTTTGCACCGCCTGCTGCACTGTTGAACACCTTGTCCAAGTGTGAGATTTAAAAAGCAGAACCGTGAGGAGAACAGATGCACACTCAAGCTGGTCTATGCTGATGATTAAGAAAAAGTTATTGCTTTCAATAAACTTATGAGAACTGGTACATTTGGTATATAATAATGCAATTCCTTATTCTGCAGTACATTTATAATGTATTTGTGGCAAAAATTTTCAAGGAGAATACCCTAAACTCTGGAACGTGTAATTACTGGCCATGTTGCCCAGTGATTCCTGCAGTGCTCTGAGCTCCCACTAAACTGCAGAGGAAATGCAAGTCCTTCAAACATCTCTTGCAATCTGCTTTGTACACCCCTTTTGAAAAATGCAGCTTTCTCCACTGTCAGTGGAATATCAATGTCTAAAACAAGAGAAGAGTTGCAGCTCTAAAATCCTCAGTCCTGACAGACGTCCTCTTTTGCTACAGTCATGTGCAGCTCCCCATCTGGCAAGATGCAGCTGCTGAGCTTTCTGCTACTGAGTCCTGTATAAAACTCAACACCTGTTAAAGGGTTTTCACATGGAGAAACGTGTATTTTAAAAACATTTATTCAGAAGAAGTCAGCATGCTGCGGACCACTGAAATTTTACACTTCATCAACCTTAGTGTTGTAGTTACTGCTGTAAAACATTCCCCTCCCATTAGAATTTCCCAGGCGATGGCATTTTGCTAAAAGATGTTCATATGCTGCCCACTCCTCTTGAACCAGTTTGTCACAGCACACTGACTAGTCTGAGGAGAGGGCAGAGTGAATCTTTGCCACTCAAAGCTAAGTCCAGCATTCAGCCCAGCTTGTTTATGTAGACAGTGATAAGAATGGGTCATTTTGCCATTTCACCCTTAGGCAGTCACCATTGCCGGAGATTTTTAACATCCTCCCTCCCTATAACTGTCACATGAGATGAAGTGGGATGACACAGGACAATATGGCTTGATGTTCTCCTACCAATCAATAGCCTCAAAAGTATGTGCAAAAGTCATCTGACCAGAGAGTCACTGCTGTGTAGGAGGCGCGGATAGAGTGCCAAATAGCAGATGCTTATTGAAGATTCTAATGATTTTAGCTGGAGAATGGATCCCCAGGTCCCTTAATTCTGCAGACTCTTCTTTTAGAAAATAGCAATAAATAAATCTTATGCTTTCCCTCTGTTCAAACCTATCTTTAGGGCTTTTCTGCCTCCCCGTGACATAAAATGATACGGTTCCACTATGCAAAACAAGAACATTATGCATTATCTGCCCTCCTGTGTCCAGGACATACTCGCTCAACCCAGAACTATCCTGTCACATCAGTAAAGTTAGTAACCTCAGGTGACCAAAGCATTAATACTTTATCTGTCTGAGCTGGCTGCGTATCGCATCTACTGCCTATAGAAGACAATATAAAGAGGTTTGTGTAAGGGGCAGGTAACCTGCAAGCATGATATACTAATACCCTAATCTAAATTATGCACAAAACAKGTATGATACAGAAATATATTTGTGCTCCCTATTTTAAATGACTTCTCTGCAGTAAATAGCAACAATCTTCCAAAAGGGAGATACACAGTCTACAGCAGTCCCCTCATTTAGAGCCCAATGACTCACTTGGTTGACTGAGATAGTTGCTGAGATTGCATAAAGATAGACGGTTAAAGAAAATGATGGAAGTAAATTTTCAATGAAAACATAACCTTTTCCGTCTTGCTATAAATTCTGTCCAKAGCATAAATCAGTATCAGTTACATGCATTAAAACACCAGCTCCCCAATTGGGAACGCAGTGCCCTCCCCCTTGCACATTTTAAAGGACATGGCACTATGTAGAGAGAGCAATAATTTCCTGAAGATTCATGAGCAAGGTAATTTGACATACCTGGTGCTGCCCAAGTTTAAGTTACTATAAATAAAAGGGAAAGAGTTTGTCTACGCTGCTGTGTGTGTGGTGCCGAGGCATTTGGAAGAGTCAGATGCTGTGGGCATCTAGTTCATATGCTCTGAAGCATCACATTTCACTGGGATGCTTGGCAACAGAAAAGTTTGCAAATGTTGTACAGTATTTGGAAAGAGCCTGGAGTCACTGCAAACATTTGAGAAGGTGACAGTAATGTCTTTAAAGGGCTTCTTGTCTTAGCAAGGGTATTTCTTATCATTTATATAGTAAAACCATTCTTTGGATGTCAGCAGAATGGACTGACTGTTGGCTGAAGACTGACTTTGAGGACTGCTTTGGTTTGGATTAGATCCAATCTAGTCCATGGGAGGAGGAGTGGGGGTGGGGGAGGGGGAATTGCACCAGGTTGCTTAATTAATCCGGATGCTTTGCTCATTATACCTTGAACTTCCTCAGAGGACAGGAACAAACTAGCTTGCTCAGAGTAAAATGAGTATAACATCAACGAAAAGCAAAAGAGGGGGTGGGGCATGGAGTTATTTAGAGTGGTGAGCCTGTATGTGAACAAACAAAAATGTAAGGCAAAATCTTCTTAGGAGTGTGTGAACTGTGAAAAGTAGGCACGCAAGCATGTGCAAACATCTGCACATGTATATGTGTAGAGATATACATTGCGACCCTGCCTAAATGCAGTGAAGGATGAAGCAGAACCCTTTACTGTAGCTTTTTGCCCTCAGAAACAATTGCCTCAGATGAGGCAATACTCAGACATTGTGTTTCAATGGTACAGGCTCTGCACCTGCATCCCAAGTGGCTATGCAAATTCTCCTACTAAAAAAGAATGGGGCTGCTGGACAGCCAAAGTTATCCTTTTTTCTGCTTACCTGAGAGGGAGAGTCTCCTGTGGGAAGCCTGCTTCAAACCACCCAAAGATGCCACAGAAGCTATGAACTGGCTGATACAAAGCCTCTAAGATCCACAAAGATTTAGGTGATCCACTCTTCAGGGCCAGAAGCTTTGTTTGGGGATCATGAGTGATTTTCTCTTAAAAAAACAGGAGAGGGGAGATAGCTGCAAAAAGGAGATTCATGGAATTCACATGCACCTGCATGAGTAATTCCCATGTATTAAATCATCTGGCCATCAACAAGCAAAGGACTCTTTTCTCTGACTTACCGTGTTAGTGAAAGGACAATTCTGCTCTGGAAAGCCAACATCAGTCTAGCTAGAACTGCACTTTTCCAGGAGCTTGATGTCAAATGTACACAGATAAAAGGGAATACCAGTACCTGGACCACCAACAGCCAAACAATCCCATGGTTTCTAAAATCAGGTAATTAAACCAGCACTGCAGTGAGGGGTTCTGCAGTGAGTGATCATATCCACTTTACAAAAGTCACGATTGTGACATGGTACTTCCAAGAACAAAAGGACAGGGGAAAAAAAGAAGCACACATTACCCTTAACCTAAAAACAGCCAGTCCAGATTAGGCGTGAAGCAGATTATGAAGTACCATGCCCCTAATGCTGCATGGGTCTTCCCATCTATATTTATGCTAGACTGGCAGTGGCGAGAGATAGCAATCAAGCATCAGAATAACCTGGGGAAAAAAAAAAGGAAGGTAACCCTCTAGTGCATATGTCTAATCTCAAAATAAGTTTAACAGAGGAATTTTTTTCAAAGAAGTACAAAAATTAGCCTATCACCTCACTTTGCACTCTCACCCTGAAAATGCATACCTAGAGGGCTGTTCAAAACCACACAGCTTCAGACTACGCTGTTCCCTTCATGGCAATTCACAATGGGAAGTTATGGATATCCCACCAGCAGCTATAAAATGTGTATGTCAGGATCGAAAATATCAGCAGATTTAAGAGGATTTGAAATCTCTTAGTTCCTGTCATTCATCTCTGCTGATTGCTGCCAAAGAACTAATGAATATGAGTGGAAAATACAGCATGGGGCATACAATGCCAGATCAAATGCAGCCTTCTCTGTTGCAGTATCCTCCTCTGTGCAGTATGGCTTGCACTTACATGGAAGAATCAAAATAACTAGCATGATGAGATTTCTTGGCCAACAAATGGGGACAACAAAAGGATTCTGTGCGTGTGACGCCTTCCAGCCATTTCCTTCTCTGGGGCTGTGTGGGTTTCAGATAGGCAGATGTCAACCACCAGCACAGCAACAGGGACTGAAAAGGAACAGTGCCCCTTTCACACAGACTGGCTGCCCGCGTATGGATCCTACCCACAGCCTCTACAGTCTGAAACTTTTTTGCTCTCAGTTACTTTTTGCCAGCTTGCTTTTCGTATTCCACATTTCCTCAAGAACACAGTACTAACAGCGTGTTAGTATAATATATTGGTATAACACAGCTGGTTTTGTCACTGGGGCCAGATTCTGCCCATTTGGCTCTGTGAATTTTCCCTTGGAGCCTGCTCCAAAGCCTTCTTGCTGCTATCTTATTTGAAAAAACAAAGCCACTGAAAAACATCACACCTGGAGCAGTAGGAAACTACCAAGTCATGATCATTCCTCTTCAAGGCTGGCAATTATTGTCAGTCCCCTTAAAATTTGTGAATAAGGTTCTCTGAAAATATTTGTGTAACTGTGAATTCAGTAGGATCAATTTCGATCATACACTGGTGTAAATCCATTGATTTGAGTGGAGTTGGTCCTGATTTACAGTGAGGAGAGCCAGGACAAGCATTCCTTTGTTCCTTTTTCTTTCTTTCTTACTTTTTTTTTCCGCTGTAAACATTGATCTTACCCAGAGTGTGGAACCATGAATTTTCCTCTATCTGCCCCAGGCTTGGTTGATTTTACTATTTTCACAACAAAGTAGCTTTTAAAGTTATGAATAGTGTCTCTTCCTGCAGTAACCCTCCTTTCATTTTCACTATGAGTAGCACATAATTTGATAGAAACCCACAAAGTGGGCTTGGTAGTGGAAGACTCATTCCCCCTTCTCCCCAACTGCAGACGTAACCCTGCACTCCAGGTACACCTGAAGTACCTCTTCATTAACAAAGGTCACACGCCGATGGCTGCTGCAGGACATGTTCAGTTCAGATGCTTAAGTGCAACAGATAAACAGGGACAGTTCTCCGTATTGCAGGTCAGCTGTGGCCTTAGTGTAGACATCTATAGTACAAAACTTCCTGCCTACAAATGATTTCAAAAACAGCATCCTGCACATAGAATTAGGTTTTTTTAATACGTTTAGAAATGGGGGAAAAAAAGCTGTGCTGTTGGGTTTCATAAAACTTGCATATGACTATTGAACATCCTTTTTCTGTCTTTCAGTCTTCCACTTACCCAGGGCTGAATTTTTTTACACACTTAATCAAACCTTTGCTCTACAATATTGTTTTTATATTCATATATTGCTACAGTGAGTTTCATTGTAGTATCTGATGCTGCTGAAGACAAGATTTCTTCTTCCTCAAAAGCCTAGGATATTTCATTTTCTCTGACCTTTATTTAAATACATTTTTTTTTTACCCTTAGGTTTTTTCATCTCTCCTTCATCCCTAGCTCCTTTTCCCTGCATTGCGAGAGTGCCATCAGTTTGGCCCTAACGTGAGAGCTTGGTAGGAATCCTGCAAAAGTTTTGAGATGAGTCAAAATTAATTTGTCCAGCCTCAGTTCCAGTATTAATTAAATGTATTGAATGAACAGTGCCTTTTGCTGTTAGTAGATGAATGATCATCTTAGGAAACTCCTCTTTTACAAACAGAGAAGAACATGTTCCCTGAGGTTGCTTTGCCATTTTTAAAAAGTGATATTTAACATTGCTATAAGCAATTTGTTGTTTAAAGGAACTGATTAGCACAGTTGTTGTCCATCACAGTACGCTACGCTCCCAGTGTTAAAACATTAGCCAAGTGCTATCCTATAACCACTAAACTACCTTCAGTTTCAATCAGTTTTCTAACACAGCCTGATTAACAAAGTTCTGTTTACCCAAATGGGATAACGTGACTGACCAGATGTTCTGATTTTAAAAGATCTGTTGGTGTCCCAGTGATTTCCGCTGGGACATTGAATTGTCCCAGATTTTCCTGCTGAGAGCTTGAGCAGCACAAAAGTTGCTTGCAAGGTAAAGCCCCTTTAGCCACTAAGGAGTTTGGAAAGAAGGATTAAGGGAGGATCCCCCTCCGAGAGTTGAAGATTCGTCCAATGTGGCTCAGATTAATACATGAGTTATTATAAATAACTGTGCTGGTGTCCTTTGCTGGAGAGAAGCTACAGGAAAAAAAGAAAGAAAAAAAGAAAAAAAACCCCAACTCTGCAGCCTAGAGCAACTTAAGGAAAACAGGCTGCTTCTCCCTGCTGTAGATCATACTACTTGCAGAACGCCGAGGAATTCTTAATATACTTTGCTCCATGGTGGTTTCTGTGTCTGTGTGTGTATAAGGGGTAAGGGAGGAGGGCAAGGGGGAAGTAAAAAGAGAGAGAGGGAGAAAGAGAGAGGAAATCCTCTTTGTCCTGTGAAGTGCATCACACAGACCTCCTGTGTTGTAATGTAAAACCACCAGGGTGGCTAGAATGACCATATGCTGTGAATGTGAGTGCTGTGCCTGTTTAAATGTAAATTCCCTCTGTATCAGAATAAAAGAATATCTGTTTAATATGGAATGAAGGCAGTTTGGCAGGATATGCACTACTTCAGGTAAGCCAGAATAAACAGTAACATTGATTAAAAGGAACCCCCTATTCTGCACCTGTCATGTTCACCTCCTTTGCCACAAAGGCCTCACTGGTTTATTTACCTGTAGAGCTGTTATAATATTTTGCTTTCTAAAGAGATTTGGAAGCCACCTGCCATACCTTTGGCATTTCTTTAACAACAAAGCACTTCAGGCTCAAGTGCGGGAGCCCATTGTTCTGCTCCACAGCATGGAAAAGAAGATGAATCCAGAAGCACAGGATCCAAACAGAAATTATTATTGATTTAATCACATAATCAGCAGCAAACACTTCAGGCTAAGATAGCAAATCCATAACAGCCTGCCCACATAACCACCCTTACAAATTTACCAGCAAACCACTGCGCACACTTAGCAAACAAGAAGAGCAAGGGTCACCTTCACTTGGCGGCAAAATATTGACATTCCTAAAGCTTAAATATGTTTTGAGTTAAGTGTTATCAATCAGTGATAAGAGTTGAATGTCTGTTAAACATAACTACATTGGCAGAAGGATTATAGAATGCTTTCTTGCCATAATCTAGAAGCATCTTTCAGACAAAACTCTGCTTGAAATCAATTGTGCACAAGGAGCTGCCTGCTGAGACCCATTCAGTGTCATACAAAAGAAGAGAGAGTCTCCCTGTGATCTTTAACCATAACCGGTTATCTAATGAGACCAGGGCTTTAATTTCTTTTCACATCAAACATAGAATCAATGCTCTGGATTCAACAATGTGTGTAAACAGGCCGTGAAGCCATCTCTTCAGATGGCAGCCAATTCAGCCTTCCAAGCCCCCTGGCATATTTATTTCAGTGAATCCCCCTTTAGTTCCAGGTAACTGCTCCCACCACGTTGCTGCTGGCTCCCTCCTCACGGACGGCAAGGCGAGCTCACTCTTGTCAGACACCTTCCACTGGCAGCGTAAAAACTGGGGAGCTGACTCTTGGAGGAAAACTGGAAAAAGTATTTTCAGGCTTCTTTTCTAATCAGTTTAGCAATCCTGGCTTGGCTTTAACAATTCCTACAGGCAAATGGTGCTACAGTCCGTCTCCTCTTCATACCTTGCTGTCGAATGGCTGCATGCTGCTTTCACTCAGATAAATACAAAACTGTAGTAACATCGCTGTAGTTTACTTTAGAATTACACTGGCATAACAGGTGACAACCTGGTGCGAAGAGTATAGAGCAAATGTCGGCTGGGAAAGCCTAGTGACATTCCAGGGAGGATTAAAATGAGGTTCAGCAAACTGATTCATTCAGCCCTTGTCCTGCTCCGGGATATTCACAAAGTGTGCTTTTTGTTTGTAAAGAGGGCATTTTACAGCATCAGTGTCTATTCTTAAAGATTTTGAAATTTTATTCTGCACATAGCAGGGCAAATAGTATGAATACAGCTCCTCTGGCAGCCTGACCTAAATAAAAAAAAGGACTTTCCCTAAATTTTATGCTGCTGCTACCGTGTGTCCTTACTGAGAGAAATGTGGATGGCCCTGTTGTGTGGATCTGATGAGTAGAGATCCAGTATGTCAGCCCCTCTACTGTGTTAGGCTGTGCCATCCTGCTGCCCACAGGCTGTGCCTGCCCTCTTACCCAGGCTTGCTGCTGCAGGAGATGTTGACATCTCTATGCTTTATTGTGGCTAGCTCAAAGCGCTCTTATCACGGAAACAAAGACACCATGAGCTTCAGCTGTCAGTGGTCCACGTGGATTCAAACTGGCTCAGCTACGACTCAGGGAGCCGCAGCTGCCACTTAGGACCACATAAAATCTCACCTGCCTTTGTATTTTCATGTAGTAAGTTTCCAGTAACACATGATGTAAAAATCACTCCTACAAAAAAAAAAAAAAAACCAAAACAACAGTAACAAAACATTTGATTGAATATTGAGGAGCCTGCCTCGGAAGGCAGAGACTGGAAGTATCTGTACATAACAGAAGTATATTGGGATGAATCATGTTTTAGCTATCTCATCAAAACCTGTCTTACAAGCTCCAAAGTGGGTCAAGTTTATGGACCATTTAGCATTTAAAGTGCTGCCCTTCAGACAGACTGCTACTGTATTGAGCTGCTTTGAACCCCTCTGGGCTCTGATTGCTGAAACTGATTTGAGGGTTCAGATTTTTTAGCTGGAAAACACCAGCCAGTGGGTAGAGATTAAAGGACGGGTCAAATCAAAGTTTCTTCCCTGCACTTTCCCTCAAGACCCATGGTTTTTTTCCCTAGTCAAAGCTGCTTCAACTACACCAATGCTCCAGAACAGGGTAGGAGAGGAAGCCAAGCTGTCCAACACTGAACTGTGTTGACTAAAGAGGAGCTGAGAAACAGCAATAGCACTATTATCCCTCTTTGTCGTGAGCGATGGCATGAACAGAGAAGTTGTGGCTGCTASACCTGGATCCCACCAGGGAGGCACCTCGGAGGCAGCGAGGGAAAGGAGAGAGCCAAGTTGGGGATTTACAGGGATGGGAGAAGGAGTCTGTATCATTGAAGGTGGCCCAAAAGGCTAAGCTCAGAAGCAATTGGGATCTTTGCCTCTTTTGTTAGTGCAGCTCCTAGCATTATGGTGGTGAGCAGGCTCCTTCACAGTATGATGGTACRAACAGATTAACATCAGTTTAAATGATGTAGTGGAGAGGTGAGCAAATGGTGGAGAGAAAACTGAACTGACCACTAAAAAAGACACAAAAGACCAAAACAAAACCCAGACCCCCTGCATTTAGCAAATGTCTCAGAATGGCTGTGGAGACACAGATATTGAAAAGCAGAAACAATTTTAGTTGGGCTGTAACAAAAAAAAACCCAAACCAAACAAACCACCACCTGAAAACAAATAGTTCGTATCTTGTTACGCTCTCTTTTTTTGGGAGGGGAGACAGATTTTAATATGGTGCCCTACTACATTTTTACATTTTTAGCAAGCTAGCCATGAATGGTCTGGAATTTGTCTCAGATCCCTCATCACCAAATTTATTTCAAAACTGAACTGGACAAAGCCCTAAGCAACATGATCTAACTTTGAATTTACATCTGCTTTGGGCAGGAGATTGGACTAGAGACATTCTAGAGTTCCCTCTTAACTCCAATTGTTTTATGATTCTATGATTTTTCCCAGCAAAAGTGTTGACTCAAAAAAGGAGGATTCTGCCTGCTGGAAGGATGATGTGGTATCAGCTATAGAGAAACAGAGCTGCACTTCATTGCAGAGCTTTAAGGGCATCATTCAGAAAAATGTTTACTAGTTAGTATGTGCTGAAATCTGAGTGTATCAATGAAGGAATAACTCAGAAGGCCTCACAAATTTGGCAAATTGGTGCCCAAATGCATAAATATTAAGGAGATGCAGAATAGGGACATTGTTATTATCAGGTGACCTTAGGAGAAGCTTCATGGTGCCAGAAGCCTGAAAGATAAATTGAATAAGAGGATGAAAAAGAGAAGAATCGAAAATCTAGAAAAAATTTAAGAGCAGAGTGACAAGTTCTTTTCCCTGGACTTGTAGTTTCATAACAAATAATGATTATGTTGGGAAACTTAAAGATGTTTCTGTGAGTTACTTCAGAAAAGAAGCAAAAGGCTCCTTTGTGTATCTCTGAACTACCTTCCAGTAGATTTTCACAGTAAGACTGTGAAAAGGAAGCAAAGCAGGATATTGATACCGGGTTATAGAAATAACACTGTATATTATAACAGAGTGTTTTTCTATATATTCATTTCATTAAAAAATCTTTTTTATTGATTCTCTAATTAACACTAACAACCATAAAGACAATCACAAACAAATATAGACATAAATCAAATAGATACTGTATAAACAACTGAACTTAATTTAGCTTGCCCATAGAAATCATTATGCAAGAATACCTGACATGGCACATACCTAAGTAATGGAGAATCTGAAAGAGATTCTGTTGGAAGAGAATAATGATACTAAAAAAGAAATTTTAATCCAAACACAAATTTACCAAATACCTGTAAACTGACATAATATGATGAAGGCCAGGCTTGATTACCTAAATACAGAGCTCTAAATCCATACTTAGGCATATTAATAAGAGTTTTATTTTTCAGATGTGCTAATCATTTATTACCCCCTTGATAAGGGAGGATCAAGCCTTAACTACACAAATACAGCACCAAAAATAACACTACATTCTCAAATAAATCTGTTCATGGGATAAATGAACATATTTATTGAAAACTGTACATAAAATGATATTAGCTGTTTGTCTTCCACTGGTGATTCTTTCTATGGTTTAGAAAACTGCTGTAATCTGATTTCCAGTGCTTAATTATGTTATGTGAGAAATGCCTCTGAAGAAGTCAACGTTAACATTTCCTCTCTTAGCACAGGAGATCTAGACTCTCTTTTCCCTCAGCTGAAGCAGATGGAAGAAAATAATAGTAAATAAAATAATAATTTGGCCTTAATACTTTGAAGAAATTTACTCTTACATTGTTGGTAAAAATCAGCATTCATTTATTCATGGAATAATCTGGCAGTGCGTTTCACTTGGGCCTCTTACCGTTAAGGCTATATTATTACAATATATCATTAAATTGTATGCATTTATTTTTACTTAAAAAAATATTTTTACCATTATTCTAGCTTTCTCAAATACGCTATTATTTATGCTGAGAAAGAATACCCATTGGTACAAAACCAAGAATACCAAACAGCAGGTTCTAATGACAAGTCAATTGTAAGGGTAAAGCTTATAAGACATCAGGCAAGTCTTTAATTCCTTTTGAAATCAGTTCATTTGTAGATGTTCCACATTTTGCATATCATGCTCTGAGAGTATATCCATGATGCTGGCCTAAATTTCCTCAATTTCTCCAACTTTACTATTTCCTACTGAAAAAATGGCAGCCTGGACTGAGCCTGTTGGGAACCTTTTTTACAGTTAGCCTAAGTTCTGTCTGAAAATGGCTTTTAATATCTGTTTCAGTTTTCACTGCTGTAAAATGAGGGGTTCATAATGCTTACTTATTTACATGGGATGGTGCAAGAACTTTAAAGAGAAAAAGTGCCATGCATGTGAGCTCCACTTCTGCAAACTAATGTACTTTGGATTGGATGCTTTGTTAAAATGTGAAGTGTTTTGAAATGGGAATTGTGAGTAGTGAACGATGGCTCCAGTGGATGTTATCAGAATACAATACAAAATAAATCTTGGTCAGCCGTCCAGGATGTTTTGGAAGAATGGGAGTTTCCTAGGCTCTGCCTGCTGAGTAGTATGACAGCAAGCAGAAAGGCTGGTGAAGTGTGTAAGCAGCCACATTAGTGTTGCCTCTATAAATCTGCCAGCACATAACTACAGGTGTAAGCCTATTGCCTGTCATGAACTTACACTTTTAACATTAAGTATGCCAGCAGAATACATGCAAACAAATGGTCAGTATATGCAACTGAAGCCATTAGAAGTTAGCAAACATTCATCTAACCTGCAAATCACGATCTAAAAGAAAAAAAAAAAAAAAAAAAAACNAAAAAAAAAAAAAAAAGAACCAAAGGGTTTGCTCAGTATCTTAAAAGGGCTACAAGAACCATATAGATCTCTTATCTACCTGCCTCAATTGATGGCATGTCTGCATGTATACCCTGTGATTAACTAACATAAAACCATTGTACAAATATCTATGCTTTGTTCCCTAATGCACATAGCAGATTAATAAGATTTTCATTTAAATAGATTTGTCTACAAATCAATCCATTCTTAGGAATGGGTTAGGGAAGGACTTTTTTTTTTGTCTTACATTTGCCAAAATTGATCAAAAAGGGTCTCCAAAAGCTTTCAGGTTTGGTCWTTTGCTGACCCAAGATATGACAACTTTGGGGAATGTAGAAAGACATAAAGAAGGCGATCCCACAGTACTGAAAGAGGTGGTGACACCATCACCAGTTGAAGTTTCCTGTCTGTGATAAACTGGAACAAGCTGGAATTTTTCTCTCTCTACTTCAAAATGAATATCTACATATCCCTTTCCTTCCTCTCATCGTGAATGCTTAGTTCTCTGCAGATTCTTAGAACTGCTGATTTTGATCAATCCTTTCCTAACAAGATGATAAAATGGAACAAATTGAACCAAACATTATAGAGATGGCTTATGATGCAAAACTAACAAAAGAAATAACATTTGGTGTTAACAATTCAAGCTACTTTAAAGTGATAAATCAAAGAATGTGGAAACAACTTTAAAAAAAAAACCATCAGGAAACACTGGAGCACTTCTGGTAACATTATGGTTCTATTGAAGACACCAGCAAATAGTCCACTTAGTTTTTTYCCCCAGTCCTCTTAAAACTCTACATTCTCAAGCTTCTCAGGGAAAGGGAAAAAAATCTAACTCATAAACAAAACCCTAAACCTAATATTTGCCATTTTGTAATGACTAATTTCTTTTTTTTGAAAATTCTATTTACATGCTTAAAGTTGAAAAAGTGGGCTAAAAACTGTTTCCCTGACATTCTGCTGCTGCATTAATAAGCCTTGGATAAGTTACACTATTATTTTAAAAGAAGAAGCATCAAGAAAACTGAAAATCAACAGTCAAAATGTTAGTGAGAAAGGATCAAAAAATCAATGATACTATATAAGGATTCAGTACATACTATAATTCCTTAAAACGTGAAATAGGACTAGGGAAATTAAAAGCTATTGCAGGTTAGCATGAAAGGGTCAGAATTTGACTTTTGATCTATGTTATGTCCATGGATTTTAGTAAGGTGTATTAAAATTTATTGAAAGTGATCTGTAGCATTTTCTTTTAAAAGGCTGATGAGACCTCTGGGACTCAAAGATACTATCATTATCAATTTTATCAGTAATGGTCCAACAGACTTTGTACAACAACCTTTGACAGTACATAAATAAAGAGAAATGAATACAATTATTTCTGCTTCAGTTCTGCAAAGTGAGTAGAAGTAGTTAGTGCTAGTGAATCTATTTATAGCAAAAAGTTTGATTAATTTAGCCTTCTAGCTTGCTTATAAATTGTTCTCGGATGGACTCGTATTTACAGAATTGTTTCTTCTTCAAAATTGTTTAACAAAAAATGTTCTCTGATGTTCCCACTTATGGTTTGTTTGTAAACCATATGTATCAACCCTGTCTTGGTTACTACTTGCCACTGGCTACTTTTGGACRTAATATGGGTTTGGTCACATGGATTTCAGAAATATTCCTCCCAAGTTTGCACAATCTTTACTCACATACTCTCCAGATTTTTCACACTCAGGAGAGATTCTTTGTATAAATAGTTGTTTGTACAAGTGTTCATGCAGAACAAAATCAAAGAGGTCATGAATATTGATAGCAACAAATCTGTTTATTTTATTCTAACAATTGCCTGCAATTTTTGTTTTGCTTCACAATATTCATTCAGCTGCAATAGACAGGAATATGGCACATTCCTTGTGTTGGCAAGACTGCAAGAGTTGAGGGAAAGAAGCTTATCTGTCTCCAAAACATTTTAGGACCTTCAGCTAGTTTAAAGCTCAATCCAGGCAGGTGCAGAATGCTTCATACGAAATACTGAGCACAACACTGTCGCTGGCTTTCCTTTGAAGCTATGGGTACTCAATACCTTCCAGGAGATGCTGCATGGCAATTGGTTTTCTATTAACATTTACAAACACATCCTCAGTTGCAAGAATGTTGTCAGAATGTGAATGGCTTGTAAATACTTGTTGAAAGATGTATGCTAACATGGAGGCTTCCAGGCCCATGGGAGTAGTGGCTTCTTAGCAATATGCAGGATTAGACCCTAGCACCGCTCATTTTTGGCCAAGGTTTACAAACACGGATACAGTGAATATGTCCTCCATGAAGCGGATCAGAGAATTCCTTCACAGCTTTAATCCACAAACAACGCTTTCGGAGGGATTTCGAGGTAGGACGCCAAGATCTGCATGGGAACTCCTCCCAAAATCAAGGGGATTTGGTTATGAGGTGGGAGGGTGTGCTGCAGTCTCTGTTTTCTCATTATCAGTGTTTCCTATGATGGCTTAATATATTTGAGAGAAGCCTATCATCACTTTGTTTAGGATGAGGAAAGAAAAAAGTGATCCATGCACATTAGACATCTCATTGCTGAGAGACAGAGATGGAAAAAAAAAATTACTATAGAAACTGCTAGATGGTATATAAAGGTAAGCCTGTTTCTAATATTTTTGCATTAATAGAGCATATTCTTCTTCAAATATACCTATTGAACTAATTTAATTTCATTTGTAAAAATGTAGCTCTCCCTGAAATTGTCAGTGATATGATAAAGCTAATTAAGACATGCATGGTGTTAACAGTTTCATTAGAGGAGATAATATTGCACAAGAAAAATAAGAAATCATTATGATGAATGCCTCAACATTACATTACATGTTAATGAAGTGTAAATGATCTAATTATTTTTGAAAGAATACAGATTCGATTAAACTGTCGGAATTAAATTGGAAAGGACAGCCTATTGTACTTTTTATGTACAGACAAGTTAGCGTTAATTAGGCACAATCTACAGGAACAAATGAGGCACAACCCTCGGTGAACAATCATGTATCCGTTGCTCAAGGCAGGTTTCATAAAGAAATATATTAGGGGAAAAATTGTAAGTCAATTAAATACAGTGCTTTAGCAGTGGGAGGGAAAATGAGCAAAATCTCTGTTCCCTCCCCCTACATTTTGAGTGTTTATAATGCAATCACTCTGCCAGTTCTGCTCCATCACTAATTTCATAAATACTAATTTTGCTGATGAGACATTTTGATTGGTTTGCCATCTACTTTCCACAAATGACTTTCTGGAGGCGGCATGGATTTTGGATGGAATTCTTTTTCTTTGGGCTCTGCTCTCTGCTCTGACCTAAGGTAAGATAAGAAAAAAATGAAGCTAGTAGGCCACGTAGGCGAGGAAGAAGACATTACTCAACTACCATTTGACCTTACCTGGCTATTTCTAAGGGAGGGATAGTTATCATGTGAAATTTAGCAATCTGAATATATTGGGTTTGGGGTTTTTTTCTCACATGATTAACAGCCATTGGCAAAAAATTTAGGAAACTGTTGACCTCAGCTGTCACTCAGAGCCCAAATCAAACCTAATTTTAGTTTCTTTAAGCTACTTGTCATTTTCTCCCCATTTCAAGAGCCCTCTATAAACCCTCATGCCACTGCAAACATGGCTTTAAAATGGTTTGAGGAAAAAAAAAATCTACTAGGTTAGTTCAAGCTGATTCAGGAGTCCTGCAGAATTCAGCTACACCAGTGAAGTTCCTGTATATCCGGGTGTTTCATTCCAATGACATTGAGCTTCAAGGTTTTCTAGCCTTGCACAATTAAGAAGTGGAGGCACACCAACCTACTCACTCTTCCTCTAGTTAAGAGGGAACTGAAAAAAAAAAAAAAATGCTGATATTGTTTTCAGTCAACTACCCCCAAAATCCAGCTGACCCCCATAAAGCCTAAGTCTGTAAGGCAGAGCTGAATGAGTCCTTAGTGCATATAGACTAATGCTGCTGTAAGTATTGTTACCAGTACAACTTGTTTGTAGGACATTTGTAGCTTATCTACTGACACTTCCTCAGTGTGCAGGAAAGAAACCATAACCCTTCCCATCCTTTTCCCCACACACTCCCTCTCCTCCCCCTCCTTTTTTTTTAAATGAGTCCCTTTTTTCCCCACTTTCACACAAAGTGAATCTTGGTGCCAGAGAAAGCAATGTGTGTAGTTCTCATGTGTTGTTTTTGCTATATAGTCTTTTATTATAAAATTTTTAATCCTTTAAAGGGTGGGGCTCAAGTCAAAAACCTTGTTGTGCTTAGGTTTGAACTCACTTCACTAACCTTTGCACTCACCTTGCTGGGGAAGAATGCAAAAGTAAGGCTAGTATGCGTGGTATTCATTCATTCCTCTCTCACACATTTCCTAGTTTGCCCTCCCAAATCTGGGTTTGAGGTGTGCTAAATACCAGAAACTTCTACTGGTTTGGAAATCTTTGGTGGATTTCTCTTCCATGCCAGCTTGTTTGCTCTGTTGTTGAACATATCCACTCAGCTTACACAGCATCCTGCAACAACGAATTCCACAGCTTTACAAACTACATTTTTTATACTGTCAGATGCATGCGCACACCCATGTAGTATACACTAGCAATTTGTTTGTGTCAAAGGTTATTAAAAATAATTTTACTCCCCCAAATTTATATATCACAAATGAGACGATATGATTAATTACAAAATCATTCAGGAGTTTTACTTCTATATAAAAAAACCCTATTAAAAAGGAAAAGGAGTAGTTATTCTTGTTCCTGATTTTTCACTTGGATCTCACTGCTAAGAAAGGACCAGGTCCTTCTTCCTTTTGGCCATTTCCCAGCCCAGGCTACCAGGAGAGCACTGGACAGCTGCTGAATAGCTGGAGCACATCCACCTATTTTGCCATATCCCAGAACACACGTTTTATGAAAGCAGAGCATTGTGCAGACCCAGATGGACCACTCCCTGGCAGTTGTGTGGATGAGTGACAAAGCATACTGATGCACTGAGAAGTCTTTCTGAACAGCTCGGATGCATCTCATGGCTCTGGCTCTGCTTGCTATGTCAAGGCTAGGCTCCTCAACCTGGCTGTTTAAATAGAGGCAGGACCAACCTTTCTGCAGAGTTAAAATACCATGGCATTATTGACTTTTTCCATCTGTATTTAGTTATTCCATAAAATGCTATAGCACCTAAAAGCATAACCATGGATAAAAACTACAGACTGGGTAGCAGAAATCTTTGTTGGAACCCTCAGTACTAATATATATAATCTGTGCCATAAAATATAAAATACAGTATTTTGCCAGTAGTTTATAAAGACATTGACAATTATTCTCTTGTTACCCCAAGTAGATTCATAGGATAATCAATTTCAAGTAATGTTTATTAATCTTGTGTGTTATATATTCACAATTCAGCTTTTTCAAATTTCTTTTGCCCATAATTATTTCTTCTCTCTGTTGTATATAAAACAACAAAAAGCTATTCACACGTCATAAAATTTGATATGTAATAGTTAACAACAATATTTTTCTCACAACTCCTACTGAGCCCACCCAAATGCCAAATTATCCCCTTTTACTAATAGAAGAATGCAAMAGCACTGCACAATTCAGATCAGGGGTTCACTTCCAGAATGCAATACCTCAGGAAGGACTAACAACATAAATGCAATTGGTGGGAAACAAGCCACAAAACAAGGGTCAAATCCTGGGTTCAATATAAACACCAGGAAAATCAGCCTTCCTCATACCAGTCCTGAGACAACAAAAGGGTCACAGCAGTATGCCCAGTGTTAGGAGGCAGATGGATTTTATCTAGTGTTTTCTCTCTACAAGCTGTCGTTCAGGATGGCAGAGAGCTGAGGAGGTACCTCTGTACCAGAACCATATGGTACTGCAGGTGACTACCTGCAGCACTTGCCTTTCAGACAATGGCATCATCCAGTCTCACATGTCGCCATGCAACCATGAAGGTTGATACCAAAAAAAGTTTGACTCTTTGTACCCATTACTCTGATTGATAGAAATCTGTTTCACAGCCTCACTCCTCTGATGGCTATGCCACCTGCTAATTTCTGTTGTAAATGTATTCATAAGCGGGATATGCCCACTGGTTCTGTGTCAACATTGTCCTTAAGCTTAAAGAACTGTTCCCCTGCTAGTGTTTACCTTTCTGATCCATTTACAGAGACAATCATTTCCCTGCTCAGCTTTGTTTTGCCTGGCTAAACATAGTTGGCTCTTTTAGTTGCTTTCTATAAGTGGGAACTTCCATTCTCCCAGTGACATGATGATCCTTCCCTGCACATCTTCTAGGCTGAGCTCATTTGTTTCAGACAGGGATGACCACAACTGAACACAGTATTCTTGGCAAAGTCTTGCCGATACAATAATAACAACTTTTAATAATGTTTCTAGAAACACATTTATTAACTTTGATTTTCCATTAATCTTTCTCACATCCATTTTTGGACTTCTGTCTCATCAATGGCTGGATGTTACCCAAAATGCTGGGGAAAAGGGGGAAATTCAAAGAAAAAAGAATAGAGCTACAAAAGCACCTGAAATGCATATTGTGCGGATGTCAGAACCTTAGAATCAGCGGCTCCTACTGTGTTTTACTAGATATTAATGTAGACATAGCCTAAGGCATCCAAACTTTAGCAAGGGCTGGGATCTGAGATTATATTTCCTTTTGATTACTAGTTTCTAGTGTGCTAGTTTCTGTAAAGCCCATCAAGTGTTTACCTAATTCCTGCCCCATCCATCCTCAGATTCTGCCGTGAAGGTCTAGATGCTGTAAATGGCATCACTCCTTTTTATATCTTAGCCTGAGTGATCACTGAGTGCCACGAGTAGAAGGGTAATACAAAATCTGAGCAGAAGAATAGGATACTTTGTAGTCCAGAGGTTTTGGGTTAAGGAAGGTAAGTTAAATCCAGTATTACTTTAGCTCTTCCTTCATTTTTAATGGTCCTAATCATTGCAGTTGCTCTTTGGATCCTATGTAAAAAACATTTTCTCTGCAGAATACTATGCAGTAGAACATTTGTTACCCTAAAAATAGGATTGAAAACAGTTTAGAATGGTTTGAAGACAACTTGGAGGCAGTCATGGATAACTTCAACATGGAGTTCTCAAAAAAGTTAGAAAGTTTGACCAAATGCTTGAAGGTGCTGGAAAACATTAGTGCCTAAACCAATGCACTTAAGGAGGGAGAAAGAATGCAAAGATAAAGAAATGCAAATTTGTGTAAGTGGAAAATTGATAGAGAATAGTATAGAGTTTTCTTTGTATGTACCTGATATCAGCTACAGGTAGGATGAAGGATAAGATGAAGAAATTTTCTATTCTTGTTTAGAAAGATCCAAGTAGAGGTTCTGTAATTTCAACATTGTACTAACATTGTGAATTTCACAATTTCAATTTGGTAGATTTTTTTTTAAACTGTCACTCTAAATATTTAATCCTAACTCTTTTTCTTTTATTGTGTATCATGCTGGCAATGGTAATCAAATTTATTGTCATAGTCATTTGAAATATAATATGGGCTAACTGACCCAAAAGAGTAAGTTAAATCTTTCAGATTGATTTTATTAATCCAATACATTCATTCATTCCCTGGATGAAACATAATATGTTAACTAAGCATTTATTCTATAAATATGGTGTTATATTAACAAATAAAATACTAAAGAAACATTACTCAAAACTACTCACAATATCAGGATTCATCCAACAGTTTTTAACAACATTTTAAAACTTGATACAAAAAATCTAGCTAATTAATATAATCCAACTTTTTCAAGTTTTCTGAGGGAGTATCATCTATCTGGGAGGACAGAAAATAATCTGCAACTAATTCACACTTGGAACCTTGGTGCCTTAGAATTTCTCGTAGGAGAAAAGGTATTTTTTAGCTAGGTCACTATTTGTTTATTTCCATGGATAAATTCAGTATTTAACCCTCTATTCCCCTCCCCCTAGTACAAGGGAAGTGCACAGTTTGGGACCACACCATACCTTAAACATTATGCACATTGAAATCAAGAATATAACATTTTACTTTTTACAAGTAATACTGTAAAAAAACTCTAGCAACAGTAAGTCAACAACATATATAGCTATTCAAATGGAGCTGTGAAAAGTCCTACATATTAGTTTCATGCTACTAACAGAAACTTCTGATAATTTAAGGTAAGAAATCAATAACATCCTCTTTCATATACATGCAGGCAATTCTACTAGATTTCAAATGGATAATTTGAATCTACTAAATGTAAGAGAGAACATATTATTTTTACATCTTCTAGATATGAATTGTCATCATGCAGTGCAACATTTTTGAAGGGACTGAAACAGTCTAATCTCTCAGTACATTTAGGTTTATTGCTGAATTTGGCCTGTTTAATAGCAATAAAAATTGCAGGACCAAGTTTTCACACCTGTTTAAGCAATAACTCGTTGTATGAAATCAGGTCCTGCTAGGAGCCCTCATCTTCCTCTATTTTTTAAGATAGTATGATTAATTTAATAAGAGTACTCTGATTGCCAAGGTGATTTGAAGCTTCTCCGTTGTCTGAGAAGTGTTTTGTTGGAAGATTGTACATACCACAGCCAAAAAGCCATGTTTCCTTGAAAAAGCATGAGCTATCTTTAAAGCAGACTTAAAGAACCTACTCAGTAGAATCTGAAGGGAACTGCAATAAATATGTATTTTTTGCTTACAAACATTTATACAAGCATCAGGTTTCTTCATCCAGAGTAACTTTTTTGCATCACTTTTTTACTCTAACACTTCCCATTAATGAAACATGGAATCCATAAGCACCACTGAGTGCGATACAGAAGCATCAGCCACTTAATGAATTGTAATCTATTTGATTAAACCATATGAGTAATTTGCATGTAGTTGGAAGTAACGGCCATCCCATTTTATGTGCATTAGTGTTCCAGTTTCTCCTCACTGCCTCTATTTTCTCTGCAGTAACAGTACAGCCACATTTTGCAGGAAACCAACTTGCTTTCCTCACACATTTGTCAAAAGAACGAAACTCCTGCGGGCCCTTTGCTAGAATGGACAATTTCAGGAGCTATAGTGACAATGAATAAAGAGGTCAAAGTACTTGACTGGATTTATGGTACATTAAGAGACTGCTGCAGCCATGGTGGTGGAATTAGGGCAGCCATTTAACTCAGCTACAGGGACCAAGATCCCAAGGTGAACATTTTGTGGTGAGTTGCAAAGTGTCTACAAAATATCTCTACAATCCACAATGCTGTAATCTTTCTCAGTTTGGAGACTTCTAATAGGGTTAGTAGTAAAACTCTAATAAGATGATGACCCTATATGGTATGTACCTTGAATCCCTTGAGAGCTTTTTATTTATCTGTAAGACATTCCTGCAAGTTTAATTTTGAAAACCTCCATTGTGGTAATGATTCCCCATGAACTATGATGCTATTATATATACTCTGTAAGCTTTTAATATAGCAGTCTCCACCTAAATAGATTTTCTCAATGGAAAACAGATTTATTTTTAACTTTATGACTTCTTATACTGTAATTTGATAACTATAATGCCAATAGGTTAATCATATTGATGAAGTACCCAGAGAGACTGTATTTAACACCGCTTACCCTGTGGAAAAGTAACCTGATTTACTGGAAACCTTTTCACCTTTAGTGGCAGGGGAATAACTGCTAGTTTGGCCCTGTGTTCAAACATATAATTCCATAGGCTGGCATGTAACCCAAAGGCAATATTACCACTGAAGGATTGATCTGAATTAACAAGCTTTAAAAAGGGGGAGGGGAGAGAGAAGATGGAGAGGGAAAGGGGGGAGAGACAAAGAGAGAGTGCTATCACAGGCTAGTACATACTTGGTAACTTTCTCTCTCTATAAAGTTCACTTTCAGATTGCTGTTCGGGCAAATTATTTCTTTTATGGAATCAAGATAATTGTTAGCTCCTTTGTAAGTTTTCTGAAGTCACGTGGTGGATATTAGCAGAGATTTTTTTTAAAGACCTGCACAAAATGAATGAAATCTTACTCAGTGCATATATGTAGGCTAACAAACAATTTCCATAAGGAAAATAAAGGAACACTAGTAAACTTCTTTCTTCTGAAACATACAGCTGCAAGCAATTTGTTCTATACTTTTGCCGTGTACCTGGAAATTTTGCAGAGGTCAAACAGAATGCAAAGGTAGCCTTCATTACATCAGTCCACCTTCTCTCTATGAATGTACTCCCTTGCCCCAGAAGTCATCCTAAAGTCAGCACTGCTCTTCCCATGCTCAACAAAATACATGATTACAGGAGCTGGAATAGCAGCAAGATACTAGTCATTAGATTATAGGATTACCAATGACTGAAAAGGTTGGTATGGAGTGTCTGCCTCCTGGAAGGAAATCATACTTCACAATAAATTTACTCTTCATTACCTAAGACACACTTTCTCTGGGAGACAGGCCACCCTTGTAATACAGCATATACCACTGAATTTTCAGGCACCAGGAAAATACTTGCTCTGTCAAATGATACTAAATAACCTGGAGTGAAATCATGAGTATACCTGAGACAGAGAAGAAAATTACTTTTCCTAATAAGGCACTTAATTACTCTAAAAATTGTTCTTAAACTGTTTTTGTATCGCATATCTGTCCTTTGCTGAGAAAATGAAAATCAACACAAATAATCTTAAGAGAGCAGACAACACGAACATTCCTGTTCAGAGGTGTAGCAGACACCTCCTGTTTTGTAGGATACCTCACCTGGTGATGGTGGRAATGTAGGTAGTGCAATATCTGGAGTGCATACGTGTGGCAAGTGACGCTGCTGGTTACTCAGCACTGCAGCGCTGAGGTGTGGTCCAAGATCCTCAGAAGTAATTAATAATATATACACCTTGTACCATGCTGAACTCTACTTATCACAAGTTGTAATGTTTTAGTCTGAGGTTTACTAAGGATTCAGAGGAGGGCAACCTGGACTGGAGAGTGGTAGGAATAGAAGTAGTTAACTTTCTTAAGCAGGTAGGCAAGCAACGGTTTATAGTGCTGACGGATGGCTAAATGCCATAGCACCACTCTTGATTTATTTGCTTCTCTTATGCAGCCTTGAATTTCAGAGGGATACAAGAGGCTTAATTTAGCTAAAGGAAGAGCACATTTGGGACTTCTGCAGCTCAGTTGTTTCCTCAGTCTGCAGAAAAAGGCAGAGGAGCTGTGGGGGGCAGCATTGTCAAGTGCACCCACCAATGCTATCAGTGCAATTTTTATTTCAGCATAATTAAAAGAAGACAATTATGACCCATTCAGTTAAATATAAGATATGGAAAGGGCAACATAAATACACAGAAATAATAATGGTGTTTTGAGTTTCAGATGAAAGAAGAGAGCTGATCTATTGCCAATGCTTATGATAAGAATCATAGATTTTGCAATACTTGACATTCCTTCAGTAGCCTCAGTTATGGAAGTAATGCAAAAAACACAGGAGAAGTTCTATTTTGTTTCATCTGTGGCAGCTTTGCAGATTTATTATGGAAATACACTTGGAAAATATGAGCCCTGCAGAAGGCAAATAAAAGAAACAAGGAAAGGTATTAATTTTCCAAGTTTTATTATTTTTACTTCAGCCTCAGAATTTTGAAAGGCCTTGTGAATGTTTGAGTGTGGGCAGACATTCTGTAGATAAAGAAAACAAGACACAGGTAGATGTAACACCACTCAAACCAGAAATGATTTTTGAATATGACAAGGCATGCGAGGTATGCATTAGGCCTGGAGACCCCAGTCATGTGTTTGCTATCCACTGTACCAAACACTATATTTTCATGGAAAAAACACCATTACCTCAAAGAGTTTACCATCTAACTGTATAACAAGAACCTAATAGGTTAATGTAACTAAAACRACGGGAGGAGAAGCACAAAGTAATACTGAGGTAGTCATGGACAGCATAAGCAACCATGGTCCAGCATGACTGTCAGGCACTTAATTCTGAGGGTGTTGGAATTTTACTCTGAGTTACATCAGCTTTGTTTTTATCACAGTCCCTCTTTCCTAACTGCTGTTGGATTATTTGATAAAAAACTGCAATACTAGCTGTACTTTAGGAGAAACAGACATGGGTGTATGTAAAATATGTTTGGGAATGGATTTTCATACCTTTAGCTCACACTGAGTTGAGCCCTTCATCAGAAGATAATTTAGAGAAGTGAGGACTATGCATGTTCAGTGGTGCCCTCAATATGCACTTATACCTAATAATTAATAGTAACAAAAACCAGCGTGTTACTTGCATAATGGATTAAGGCTTTCTTTTTCTAAACTAGCCTAAAATCCACAAATTTTCATTTTTTTATGAATAATTTGGTAGGGTAAAATTCAATATAGATTTCTAATGATTCTGAACATGATTCAGTTTTCACTTGGTGGCAGACAGGCACTGATTGTTTCATGCCTTTGCTAGCTGGTCTACAATTGCCCTCTTGAAACTCCTAGTTTGCCTCTGTTATTTGCCCATATCAGTTCCCAAATTGCAGAGAGCTTTAGGGCAAACAGCACACTCCAAGGGCAAGTGAGGACAGTACCAGAGAGGAGATATCACCTTGTTTAGATGCCTCAGGATGAACCTGAGTTTCTTTTCCAATATTTGGATTCAGTGGCATGGTTTTAGCCAGCAGGCCCTGTCCAGTCCACAAGGCTACCTCTCAGCGGGAACAGGCATACTCAGTCTGCAAGGCTGAAGATAAATTTCCTTCTCTCCTGAGAGGATTTTCTGATGAGGAAGCATAGGGGTTTTGCATTCTGCTGAGTTTTTCTTAAAAAAGTAGTAACATCTGAGAAACAGGTTCAAAAAGGACCTGTGTTAAATGGGGAATATAATTTCTGAAGTGGTGTTATTCTCAGAGATCCTCAGCTGGAAAAGGTGGACTGGTAATTGCAAAGCTGAAGGAGGAAAGAATAAAATCTGCTTTAGGATGAAAGGACAGAAATCTCCAGAGTCACTAGTTTTTAGAAATCTCTAGAGTCATCATCTATGTCTGGTTCAAAGGATGCTGATAAGTGTAAGCTTTTGCTACTATCAGAGAATACGTGGCCAGGCAGGTCTGCACTTTACTGTCACTATCTGTGATTCTCTAGAATATCTCCTCTAGAAAGGAGGCTTAGAGTGAAAAAATTGCAGGCAAAACGTGAGGTTTTATTGCTCATGTAATTAATAACTGTTCATGGAAACATAAAAACCCAGAAACATATGACACAGAATGACTGGTAGTACACTTTAAGAAGTACTTTAGAATCATAGAATCATAGAATCATTAAGGTTGGAAAAGACCTCTAAGATCATCGAGTCCAACCATCAACCCAACACCACCATGCCCACTAAACCATGTCCCTAAGCGCCTCATCTACACATCTTTTAAATACTTCCAGGGATGGTGACTCAACCACTTCCCTGGGCAGCCTGTTCCAGTGTTTAACCACTCTTCCAGTAAAGAAATGTCTAGTGTCTGTTTGTCTAGTGAATTAGTGTCCACTTGTGAAAGTGGAAAATTTTTTAAAAAAGGAGGAAATGTGCTGTGTTAAATTGGTCCATCCCTGCTGTGCTGATAGATACCTTGTCTGTTGCTATTGATTGTAGTAGTTGTGGCTCTTGAACAGGGCTTGCCAAACTATTTACAGTGAAATTAAAAATCCTGAAAAATGCAAGCACTTTGGATCCCATTTCAACTTTATGAAAATGGTCTTATTTCACAAATGACAAAATGTCATTTACCTTTTAACCTTCAAAATTAATACCAAAACCCAAGTAGAAACAAGCTTAGTGACACTCACAAGTCCCAGTACTGTTGCAGATGGATACTTTGCAGTGTGAGATATTTGGTGTTCTAAAATGCAAAAGTTCATTTAAATTCCAAATATTTTAACAGCTAATGCTATGATTTAAAAGTCCTAGTGTTTAATTACCAATTCATTCAAAATAAGGTTTGTTAAATTAAATCTGTGACACAATGCCAACTATATTCTGTATTATTTCATATTACTGTATATTCCATGGGATTCCATAGATGCTATTGTCTTCTGGATAGCAGGCAAGTCTGCTTTTTTCAGTTGCCTGCTATATGTGACATATAGCTTGTTTACTTGCAGTGCACGTATGTGAGAGGGATACCAATCATTTGGGAAAGCCACACGTTTCGGGAAGATAGGAAACCCTGTGAGCTGCGGTTAAGTCAAGAGTACTGAAAGTGAAGAAGAGACAGTAGAAGACATAACACCACATCAAAATTTGTTTGTCAACGGTGGTCACTTTGCAGAAAGGCCCAGTGCTAAGGATTGCTTTTGAAAGTTCCAAGGGTTTGCTGAAGAGCATCTACCAGTGGGGGACACAAAAGGAAAAGGGAGCAGGAGGAACTGTTTGCTATGGAGAAGGTACAGAGCCACCGCAGAACAGCAGATGAAAAGATCACGATACAATTAATCTGAAACAAATGTGCTAGTGTAACCCAAACCTGAAGCATAACTGAAGGAAGAAGAGGTTGCAACTGCCTCTGAATAAATTGCATCCCATACTGCTGTCCTATATGCTTTGATCTCAACCAAATCATCTTCCTTTCATAAGATGTGTATAGACAGTTATAGACAGTGCCCAGATGGCATCATGGTGAACACTCACATGGTTTGCGGGACCTGGCTGAAATCTTCATGCTACATTTTATATGGTTGAATAACTGAATTCAGTATAATTAATTTTGGAAAGTATTTCAGGTATTATATAGCACTTGATAGTATAAGATGAGAAGCAGAACACAGCAAGTCCCGGCCTCAATGCATTTTTAATTTCCTCATTGGCTTATGGAGAGGAAACCCCACTTATTGCCATGGCTGCTGTCCTGTCAGATGGTGTTTCATTACAATCCACACAGGCTGAGGTATACCAGCAATGATGCCGAAATCCTGTTGGCAACTTGGGGTGAAGGGCAGGAGTGGTAGTGTTTTATCAGATCACCTTTGTCAACTGGAGGCACTTTATTCCCACCAATAATAAAGGAACAGAAGGCAACACTAACATTTAGTCAGGCAGCATACTACACAGGTACAACAGCCATCCATCTTGATGTTTGGCATAGAGAATGCTCATGTAAAAAAGAGACCCACTAAACACAAGCATATTCATGTTTCAATCTTTGTTCAATAATGGTTTTATTTTACTTATTATGAGTCACAGATGGCTCTTCAAAGGACTGTTGCTATTACCTGTAAACCTCTAGAACACATTTCTCAGGGAAAATATTTACTGATGGCTCTTTTATCAGCAATGTCACTAGAATAAAATAATTTTCCACCACATGAGTTGGCTAAAATACAGGCATCGTGACAGAAGCCAATAATTCAATGTAAGATATTGATGGTCACACACGCCGCTTTCCATTTTGAAAAGCAGCATCATTCTGTGAGGTGCATGAACAGCCCATCCATCATTCGTAGCACATTAGGGATCCCTGCTATGTCACAGAATCTCTTTTTGATGTGCTATCACTGTTGTTGGCTACATGGCAAATTACTATATTTAGTGTACTGTCTAACCAAAGCAGCTGTTGCTGGTGTGAAAATCAGGATGTTATCTCCTCCTCAATCCCTGCTAGGTTACAGCTAAATGTTTGGAGAGCACAAGTGACAGAACAAAACAACTGCCTGGCATAACAGCACAGAACATGAACACTGAGTCATATAAGGACCCACATGACATGCTCCACAAGTTAACACACACTTAATTGCCTTTTAATTTCCTACTGAGTTTTCAGGTGTATCCAACAGTGCCACTTGCAGCATCTTATGAAGGCTTCTGGCCACTCTAGAAGAGACAACTATGCTTATGAGCACACCACTTTTATTCTGCTATTGCCTTTACTTCTCTCTTTCTCCTTTTTGCTAACCATGGCTCCAGCTATCTGCTACTGTGTTTGATTTGTGTTCTGGCATCCTCCCACTGAACCGCAATAATCAATTCTTCTCACTTAAAAGAAGTGGCTACTTACTTATCTAACATACTTAAATATGCTTATTCTAAAGGGAAGCATCTGTTCTGATTCAGGCACAATGGTTCTGATTTATCAAGAGCTGTTCAGTTATCCTTACCTTTATGTTTTTATAAGCACATACATTAATCCAGTTCTTCTTCTCTCCTCATGCCATACTCTTTCCAGCTGCTCAGCAGGTACAACCTGAGCTTCTGCCACTTTTCTTGGTCTGGCTGTTCTTCCAGTTCACCAAACAAGCAGTACCTCTCTGCCAAGCACTGCAAGGATGTGCTGCTGCAGGAAAAAGCCAGCTTAGCACGGTGGAAAACTGTGGCCATGGGACACCAACAAGGGAAGAGGCCCTAACCTTATTATACATACTTAACATGGATGCATATAACTAATGAACTGACGTGTTTAGATACAGCAGAGCTTCCTCCTTCTCCCTGTCTCAACATGTTTCTTATATTTACCTTTATTAGAACTGGTTGATATATTTTACAGTGGCCCGTTTCCATTTCAGAAAAGATGAGAGCTTCATCAGAGACTAATTTTTGGGTAGGTTATGTAGTTCTCTTTCTGAAGGTGCTATGAATAGCTTTGTGGAAGATTAAGAACTGAATCAAAGATGTATTTAACTAAAAAATCTCCTCTGAAAATTTTCAGTAAATGTCTTGCACTATTTGAGGGAAAACATTTCTTCATTCAACCCTAATACAAACATCTTGATTTTTATCTGTTATCCGCCTGTTCTTTTCTGCTGGTGGTAAAGGAAAAAAAAAATTATAGTGACTTTAAAATGTAGATTTCTCTTTATCTGCTGAGTACTTCAGCTCATTAAAATCTCAGAGGGATAAAGTTAGAAACATATTTTCATTTTAATGTTTCTCTTCTTTACCCTTTCTGTAATCGTTTCATTTTGAAAAACTGTGGCTGCCTATGGTATTCAAACTCTAAGTCTCACAGGAGAACTCTACAGTTTCTTCCCTGGATGAATACAAGCAGTGCTAGATTATGCAGTTATTAAGTCCAGTATGAAGAACCTGGTCCAGTGAACTTGTGTGTTACAAGCTGGGATATATTTCAAATGGAGTTCTGCTGAAATTTGTACTATTGAGCCCTTTGACCTGCATAAAGTGACAGACTATCCAT
Organism: Phoebastria nigripes; assembly: GCA_035582835.1. Classification (NCBI taxonomy): domain Eukaryota; kingdom Metazoa; phylum Chordata; class Aves; order Procellariiformes; family Diomedeidae; genus Phoebastria; species Phoebastria nigripes. The sequence goes on along the minus strand of JAYKAV010000107.1, from coordinate 129,050 downwards.
AAATGTCACTTACTTTCTTAAAACTTTCTAGGACAACAGAAACAAGAAGATAAATCTTAAGTCACTGCAGCACTTATTTATTTACTTACTACTTTTGCATTTAAGTAATAGAAATGAGAAGGAGGAAGGTAGCATAGTCCTGATGCTCTGCAATGAGAACCCTCCGGTCCAACTGAAGTCATCTAGAAGTCAAAGAGGCTTGACACTTGATTAAATTGGACCCAGAGTGAGAAGGGCACTGAATTACTGCTTCATCATTACTGACTCCCCAAAGAGTTATATTATAGTACACGTAAGGCACGGCTGGTTGCTTCTGTTACTCAACGGTCAAGGGACATACATATTATGAGGCACAGTTTGCAACCTGTTAGCAAGTTTCCAATCTATTAGTTAGGCATAGGGATATGCAAGATCTTTCTTTAGCTGGGTGAGAAAAAAACAGACATTTGAGGACTTCATTTTTTTCCTTTTACAGCATAATTAACCTGTGTCTGTTAGCTCACACGACACAGAGCTAAATAGAAAGACCACAAAACAGGTATTCAGCCACTGAGGGCATGGCAACTTCAGACTTACTTCATTTATGCAGTGCTCTTCATATTGAGGCACGTGTTTCCCTGTGTATGTTTTCTTTCCCACCTATAGTGGCACCAAACGAACACCTGAAAGACCACGCAGTTGGCCAGGGGTGAAGCAGAGTATCTGGCAGGCTATGCCTTTTCTCCAGCAGTGCTGTGACCTTGACAGTGCTTTGGGGTGGTGCTCTGGGTTTGTTTTTTCAAAGGGTAATGATACTTCTAAATGAGCAGGGAGTACGAATTGTAACCTTCGTGCAAGTGAAGTGTTCTCTGGGTTTAGAAGACGACATGCAGTCAAATCAAGGTGGGAGATGAAAAAGCTCAAATATTACTTGTTCAAATACTTGTGTTTCTTCCTCTCCTAGTGTATCTCCCTCTGCCCAGCCAGTGCTRTGACCCAGCGTGGCAGCGCAGGGTGGGGGAAAGGAGGGAAAGGGCAGAAGATACATGAAAGTATCTGATCTGCCACAGGTTAGCAATGCTTTTTTTTCCACCCCCCCCAAAGGGAGACAGGAAAACATAAAAAATTATGCCAGATTCTGACACAAGAGATACCAGCTGTTTGGAAGAAGACATGAAAACAATAAAGGAGTAAGACACAAAAAAGTGGTGATGCATCTACTTCCTTCAATTTTATTTTTCAAGCACTGTGTTCCTTATTTTAGTGGAGGAACTAATTTTTAACCCTAAATCTCCTACACAAGTTTCTTTCCCCTGATTCCTCAGTCTTCCAAATGCACATTTTATTTCATTAGGCACACTTTATTTTCATTATAACATATACAGAAAGTAACACTGTACAGAGATACTATCTTAATCCTGAGGGCAGTTCTGCCATGTTATTTCTTTAGGGGTTATTTGCCTGACTGTAGTGCCACATTAATATGGCTACCTGGTATGCTGTGGCTGCCTTAAGTTCAGAAGCTTGCTTTGTTTCTCAAGCATTTCTCATCTCAGGATGCAACAGTTCTGTTTTTCCTCCCTCTTTTATCCTTCTTGTGAAAAACAGAGGTAGCACTTTATTACCTCATTGTTTTTTTGTGGGGATCATATATCAAAGATTGTAGGATATCTATATTCTTCAGCCTATAAGCATACCCAAAGTAGGTAAAATAACAGTGCAGCAAAATTATCATTTACACTATGCTGTTTCATGGATTCAACAACATTCAATCATGGATTTGCTGTTGTACAACAGGGAAAGAGAAAAAGAGAGTTGTTTACGCTGCCAGTCATCCCCTTGAAAATGACATGTGAAGGGCAGAAAGGGGTTTCTACAGCTGTGACTGTGGGAGCACACAGGACTCCCACACTAGGACCCTACCTAGGTCATAACATTGCCAACACTCACATTCCCTTAAAATGCAGAGATTTCTCCACTGGGCTTTTTTGCCTATTCTCTTTCTACATCCCTTACGTCTTCCTAAGTTTTAATTATCCCATGAGTAAAGTCAGATTTGACAACTGAATGAACAAGAAAACTTCTGACCCATGAATTCATTCTTCTTTCCAAAAAGGCAACATTGCTGGGCAACCAGACTTGTTGTATGCACAGTAGAACTTAAGCAACATTGATATTCTGACTTCTGTTAATGAATTTTGCAGCTTTTGCTCTAAGATTTCTTTGGGAAAGGAAGGAGCTTCCCTGTTGCCATGAAAGCAATGCATCCCCACATGAAAGTTACTCAGATCTTTATTTTTGTAACAGTACGTGTATGACAAATCCACTTGCATGATAATATTACGTTAGGTGAAACATGATACGAGATAATAGTTTTGAAAATCTTCACATATATGCAGCATGCTGTCAGTACTACTGCTACAGGRTGTGTGGGAAGTACCTGTATGTATGCTATCAAAATTTTCTAGTTCCTGAATCTGCAATACAAAGACTCAAAGCACCAATTCAGAAAGTTCTGCCAAACAGTAAATGGAAGAGCAGTAAAATAAATACAGAACTGTGCTGAAGCTGTGTGTGATGCACAGCACTACAGTAACGTATTGGTTACACTGTAATGGCAACAGTCCTGCTCTGAGGTCATGTGATAAAAGAATTTCACTTCCAGAATGTCACAGTGTGGTTGACAAGACATGTGATAAAGGTTCAAGCTGCCCTCCCAGATCACTTCTAGTGGGAATTTTAAAAGGTTTATTGGGTTGTCTTTCTTCTGTCTCTTTTCTCTTTATCCTACTTGCTCTCTTCTATCCAGAAATTACCATTTTAAAGAAGGGAAAGAAAGAAGTTTTCAAGCAAGGGCTAAAGAAAACCTCCCACTTTTGCAAAGGCTAAAGGTAGAGCTTCAACTGCTGGGACTGAAGTGATGCTAGCAAGAAGTGGGAACTCCTTAAAAACAGCTCTAATGCACACCAGGCTGCTGTGCCTGGTTCAACCCTGCGCATTGTTTATTTTGACTCCTTAAATGCTTATCCTTTTGTCAAATAAACAGGTCTGATTGAACTTTCTCAAGAAATGCTTCAAATGTTTTTCAGATACCTGAAGAGGATTTCCAGCAGTTACCTCAACAATATCCAGTGATAGCCTTCCACAGTAGCTCTAAAGCATTTCCTGTCACTCTGAGAAGAGCTCACAGGTATGAAGCTAAAAAGCATTATTTAAGAGAGCATCATTTCCTTTAAACCTGCACATTTTTAGCCAACTGAAGGTTGTGTGATTGCACACTGTTTTAAAGCTCTAATCAGGGCATGATTCTTGTTGGAAGCAATCAACCAATATACTTTTATGGACAGCCTCTGAAGGAGAAGGATATCCCTATTTTGRTCACAGAGTGTATAAGATTAATGCAAAATACAAAAAAATACTCCAGACCCACAGAAGTGTAGGGCTGGAGGCTGAACTGCAACAAAGAAGCCAGCAAGACTGACAAGTAAGAGGCTGCTTTTCTAGGAACCTTTGTGGTCCTACAATTTTGGCAGTCCTTTTAGCATGGTGTACACATCCAGGCTGAAAAATGGCTGAATATGCAATTATTTGTGAAGTCTTATCCGGCTGAGTTTGTAAAACTGGATGTAACTTAGCCCATTTTGGGAGGTCTAAATCCCAAAGGCCTGGGGACCAGAAGATTGCAGCCTGTGCCAAGTTGCAGGAGAGCAGTTATGCAGCAATGCCGATTGCTGATCAGTTCCTCAGCTGAAAGGGAGCAATAGCTGGTGGAGGTTTTGGTCTCTACAGTATACAGGAGGGAAGGTAAAGATGCACTGTAAGCATTTGCCAGTTGGTTTTCTTTTCCTTACGTGGAGAAACAGCACAGGTTCCACGTGTCTGTAATTCTCTGATACCACAGAGAGGGCAGGATTCATCCTAAAGTAAATAAAGGCCTGCACTGACTATCATACCAATTTACCAATGATTTACACATTATGGAATTCAAAGACGATGAGAAAGCATCTAAACCTATTGAGGGTGTAAATATTGAATGATATATTAATGTTCCTTATATATCCAAATTTTTCC
>JAYKAV010000107.1:0-120000 GCA_035582835.1 Phoebastria nigripes | reverse complement strand
TGTGATCAACTCCCATTACTGGTAATGGAAGCCACATACACATAAGGGAATAATATACCCCTCCATGAGAAAAGCTCTCCTTGGTGAATTGAAGGTGTATAATGTTGTGGGTGTTTTTCATTCCCTGTCTCTACTATTGTGTTTCTCCTCAGCCCATTCAAATTATTTCATACGGACAAGTGGCACACAGGGTTTGGTCCTGTTTTCATTAAATCAATAGCAGAACTCCATTTTGCCTCAGTGTAAGCCAAGCTGTGTCCAGAAGTATCCTTCCTTTCATTTTTCAGAATTATTCCTTACTTTCAGAAATAATTATTAGCCTTTTACCCTCTTCTTTGCCTTTGGTGTGTAGAGTTAAATATGTTTTAGCTCTCAGCTCAGATTTCTTCCTGTGTAAATGAGACCATTAGAGTTGTTCCAAATTTACAGAAGTGCTACTCAGGGAAGATGTTAGCACTGTGTATGAACTTTCTCTGTAAATATTTTGGGCATTCCTAAATATTTCTAACTTTGCGTTTTCTTCTGTCACAGTTTTCTGATAAGTTTGCCAAGCAGGGGATGAGTAGGGGAAAAAAGAACATAAAATCCAGGTGACAACATGTGTGATGAGACAGGTAGAGGCTTCTGGTTGACCAGAGAGATGTGCTAGAAAAAGAAATGAGCCAAAGCAAAGGGAATGCTTGTTTAAATAAATGTAGTCATAGGTGTCATCAAAGCTACATTGTTCATTACTCATTTCTTACTTGCCTTCCATGCAACGTACATTTTCAGTGCATCAAGTACAGCTATAAACAATCTTTCGTGTTATTTACAAGTTGTCTCAAAACCTATGTGACACAGAAGTTGATTTAAAAACTGTGAAATAATCTACTGATGTCCCATGAATCCCCTACTATTCCAAGGCTTTGCCTACACTAACAAGGCAATAGGAGATCTGCAGAGCAACACAGTTGATGCTGAGGACTTCATGTCCACAGCATGTGTGTTTGCAGGACTTTCTTCAGAGTAGGTCTAACCTGGTCCCATAGACTAAAAGCCTATTAACATCTCGCAGTTTCATGTCATCTGAGAGGAATCCAGTTTGCACACTCCACTACATAATCCAAAACATGGTCGGTGGGACCACCAGGAAAGCTACTTTAAAAGCACACTTCTGATGAGAATTAAACGCTAATAGACCTACCCTGAGATGATCTGATAGATAATTATACTCCTCTTGATAAGTGTGTTAGATATCAAAGTTTTGATACTTGAGTCCAGTAGCAGTTTCTATGACTATAATTCTTTACAGAACAAATTTCAGTGCTCTTTACATCTTCTTCTTCAGTATGTGCCATTGCTGTATTCAATGTCTGGTTTTTTCCTTGATTTTCCTTCCCTCAACTTCCAGTTACCCATACACCTTCACATCAACTGGGTGAAYGCAGATTCTTCAAGATCTGCTGGTCCAAAGTGCAGCTTCCAGAACAGAGGGGTAAATTAATTTTTGCACAATTGTGACAGGGTAAAACATCCGATTAAAGTCGCACTATTGATGTGAAAGAGAGCTCAATATGCTTTTCATACTGAGTTTATCAAAAGCACTAATTTTGCCTACTGCAACAGTAGCRGCAAAATCAGGTAAACAAATCAGGTTTCTAGTCTCATAGAATGACAGTATTTAAAACATCCTTTTTTTAAAACCAAATTCATTAGGACAGAAAAAATTAGCACTCATTATCCTCATTTACATCAGTCATATACACTGAACATTTTTAATGTTTTATTTCCTAGCACCACGGCTATCAGACCACACCAGCCTAGTTGCAAATGCAGAACTGAAACTGCATAATACCTGATGTGACAAATACGGCATTGTCCTGTCAATCTCTTCTGAATCCCGTCAGCAGGCCTGCCATAGTAACCTCTGACCATGACTAAAATAGGCCACCTGAAATAGAGTATGTAGTTAGTTCAAACTGCACTGGGATTAAGAGGAATTTTCAATTTCAAGTGGAATTCCTACCAAAGGTCAAAGTCTCCTGTCCCCACTTATCACGTAGTTTTCCAAAAGCACTGAAGACGTGTAAGTCTCTTCAGAAGAGCAAAGTTCCCATTGCACATASAGCAAAAGAACAATCAAAAGTCATGCTGAATGCTGCAAAAACAAGTATGTGTATTTTAGAGATGGAAGGAAGCATCTTCTGAGCTCTGTTACATGAGTGCAACCAGAATCTGTCAAACAAACTGGTTTTAGTAACACAGCTGATGTCTGTTTTTCAGACACTGACAGATACCATGGACTGAAGGGAAATAAGTAGATGCCTAGAAGATTTTGAACATACTTCATATTTTTTGAATGATCCCTGTGGGAGTTTGGCATTTGACTTGAAATGCATTCAGAAAAATGATTTCAACATTCATTTTTCTGTCCAGAAAACTGAAATCCTGAATGAGTGCACTAAAGGCGATTTTAAAAGCCTTTTCACGAGTAGCACATTCCTRTTTCTGTGGTTTCCCTACATACATATATAACCCCCAAATATTTCCTGGTTCATATTCTCCAAAGCTTAAAATGTACATGGGTCATCTTGAGACAACTCTTAGTCAAGGATGAGTCAAATCAGTGAGAACGAAAGTAGCTACTACAAGCACTTTACTTGTTCACCGGACATCAGGCAGATGTGGGGATAAAACTGTCAAGTGCGAAAACACAAAGAGAAATATTGCTATTTTCTATTATTCACATTCTTCCCATGAGCTGTTTGCTCAGTTGCCATGGCATAGGCGGTGAGATTTCATAATTTTTCCCCTGCCTGCCATGTGCTCATGCAACAATGTGAATTTAATCAGTCCAGACAGTTGGTTGTGTTTTGTCCATGTGAGTGGAATAAAACTTTTCTCACCAGCTAAACCCACAAAGTATCTAAAAGCCATAAATAATCAGTAACTCTTATGACTTGCACCTGCTTGCTTTATTTGACCAAGGATACAGAAAGTCTCATATAATGAACAGCGCTCCCAAGCATTAATCACCTCTGATTGCTTATAAAAATCAAAGTAGATATAATGTTTAAAATATCAGATGCATTATTTTGTTTCTTTCCTGCACCTGGATTTTAGTTGGGTCAATGTTGCAGCCTTACCTCCCTCAGTAAAATCATCCTTGTTTCAAAAATATTTGATGGGGAAAAGGTCATGTTCTGGGTAGCAAATAAATTTCTAGTTACCTATTAATCATAACAGATGTATTCTTCTAGTACATCTTAACCAGCAAAAAGAGGTGGGAAAGATGCAATAAAATGGCTGGGGAGAAACTAGAAAGCGCTGTAAGAGAGATCTCTGCCAAGCTTATGCGGAACCAAGTATGTGCCAGCTTGTACAAAACAATACAACTTTATTTTGTATAGCGTCTTTCATCCAAAGTGTATCCCAAAATCACTTTACAGGAGTTAAACAATACAGTTACAAAGATAAATAATAGCAGAGGGAGAGCAAAATTAACAGATATGTGCAAGTCAGAAAAGATATATTTTCAGCTGAGATTTGGAATGAGAGCTTTATAGGAACATTGGAGTGTTTTAGTTTTAGCATTTTTCTAAACAGAGCTTAGCGATGTCTATAGAGATACAAATCAGAGTGAAAGTGGTAAATGCCAGGAAATTTAAAGGTATGGCTTCATTAAGTCCTGCAGGTTCAAAATTAAATTAAACCAAAATCAAAAGCCAACAGAGTGGTTTAAAAATTAAGGCAGCCTCTCAATCTTTACACTTCTGGCTTTAAGCCAGTCATTCAGTGCTATAATATTTGTAGTTGGTTTCGTTAAATGRAAAAAAAAAAAAAAAAAAAAAAAAAGATGGGGCCAAGCACTGAGTACTCTATGATGTAAATACAGTACAGTTTCACAGATAATAAAAAGTGTACATCAGAGAGCAAAATTTGACCCAAAGTATCTTTCGTGGAACCTGGCAAGAAAATGATGTTGTCTGTTTGGTAACCAGGGCTCTAATCCTCTGGGGGAGCCCTGGCGGGTACAGAAGTTGCCTATTCAGTTCTCCTGAATTAATCAGAGCCTTGGTTGCCCACCAGTTCTGATGTTATATGCTTAATAACAGCAGGAGAAGGACATTGCGAGGAAGGCAGTGCACTGACCTCAAGGGGGGTCTGTATGGGCACAGCACTACATAGGTGCCGTTCTCTTGGTGGGACTGGTGCTTATATGGCAATTCCCTTTGTGGCTAACTGGAAAGCCTTTGAAGGAATGGGCAAAATTCAAATCCAAGATTAAAAAAAAAATCAATTACCTCTTGAGTAGACCAAACCAACACCAATCTGCAACAGAGCCTGAAAAATATTATGGGTTGCTGGCTTGGAATCTTAAAATAAATTTTTCTGCCTAAACTGAAATAAGCTTTCTATGACTTACCTGAAAACGTGAATGTTTGTAGAGGAAACTGATTCCATAAAGCCCTGGAAGAACTCTCAGTGCAATCAGTGCTTTAAATAATAGGGCTCAATTCAACAGCAGCATAAGCGATGAGCGCAAGTGAGCTGGAGAAACAAGTATATGTCTCTCAAAGTGCATCAACTTCTACTGAAGTCACATGCAATGAGCATGCAGAGGTTGTTTATAGCACGTGTATGAAAAACTGACCTGCAGCTGTAAAGGAAAAGACATAGCAAGTTCACAGGCTATCAGCAGAGGGAAAAAAAAAMCCAAACAACTTGCTTTATTTATTGATTGCTGGCTAACTGAATACCAATTTCAACAGGCATTGCCAAATTTGCTATTGTCACAGAATCTGGAGGTCTTTGTTTACATGTTAGTACTCACACCTGTTTTCTAGCCTCTGGAGAACAGGTCGTTTGGCACTATTATTTTTGCCACTAGTAAATATTTCATAAAAAGAGGGTACTTATTTCTTGAGACAATATTCCGGAGTGCTTTACCTGATCCTACAGTCGAGGCTGAATAGTTGTTCTTATTCCAACCCCCCACTTTCTCTGAGAGCTCTTTCCTCAATCCATATGCTTCTTGTAGGTGTTCAGTGAATGATGACTTCGTGTATAAATCAGTGTGCTGCTTCACATGGAAAACTCTATTTGCTGAGCTCATGACATTTTCTGCGTGTAGCAGTGGGAGCCAGCTGCCGTTGAGAACTGTATACAAAGGGCACATAAATTGCTGGGTGTCATGGAAAAATTTATGCACAGGCTACATGGTTTTCCATGAAAGTTTCTAACTATTTCGTATGGATGCAGGAAACAAACGTGTCTGTACAAGTCTCTACCTCAGTCATTGCTCATCTTGAAGCAGCAACAGGGATGAAGACCTGCGCTTTGTACAGCTCCCCAGTTTTACAGGATGGGTTTATAACATGCTTGGGAAAAAATATCTCTTTCTGTCTTTTGAGTTTTACATCTTCAACGTCATTTAAAATGGTATTCTCTGAAAATTAACATAATCTCAAATTAAAATAATCTTCTTAAAAAAAAAAAAAAAGCATCACACTGTGGAGAACAAGAAATTTCCACCATGACATTGTATAAACCAGGGCAGGGTACAAAATACATCTGAAGCTCTATAAACCCCAGAAAAACTCTGCCTCCTCTGAGAACCCCTTCTGCAGATTTTTCTTACATGACCAGACTTCGCCTTCTTTTTCACTGCAAACTTGCCATTTGTACAACCTTTATTTTTGTACCATTGTTTCTCATTGTAATAAATGGTCTTACTCTCTTTAGGCTTCACTCCTGCTTGTAACTTCTCACATAACTCCTTTTTCTTCAGGGGAAATGCCAGAGTTCAGAATCAGCCAGGAAAAAATGGCCTTTTGATGAAACACAAGTAAACCCGACGCCTTATTTATGCTAGGTTCTTATGTACTAGTGTTTTGCTGTATGGATCCAAACATCCAGTGTGATTACGGGAAACCAGGGTGCCAACACCGCAGTAACTGCTGCAGCTCTGTGACTGACTCAGTCCCTCTGTCTAAAAAAGGCCTGATGATGTGCTCTTGGGGTAGGTGAAGAGTTCATATTATGAGCAAGAGCTTTGCTCTAGTAAGGATTGCAGCTGTATCAACGTCGAGGGTTTAAAAAAAAGAATTCACATGATTATAACAAGTACAGTAATGGAAGCACAAAGTACCAACTTAATTGGGGTTTTATTACGAACCAGGATAGCCAAGTTGCATATAACATTCTCCAAGCGTGGATTATGAATCTTAATTCTGTCATCATACAAGAACCTTTCCCTTGAAGTAACCTTAGCATTTAGTTAGAAAAGCTAATAAAGAAAAAGTTATTCATTTTTTTTCCTCTCTCTCTCTGTGCATGTATTCATGCATCTGTGTATATATTTACATAAAGAGTATCGTATAAAAGTTAGCCTCACAGTATTTGTCAATACAGGATGTGAGTAAAGATAATTCTGTCACTTCAAAGATTTCTTGAAATGATCAAGTCAAGATTAGAAAAACCACCATCAACTTTAACCTTCATCGTGATTTGGTCTTGCTTTTGAAAGTACCTAATATTTTCTGGCCACCCCCCCTATGTTATTTAAATGCTGGTAATCTTGTTCATGGCAATTTCAATAAGCCACAGCAGACATATAATGCTTCCTCTTTTAATAGGTGCAAAGTGAGTTATTGTCACAAAGCATATATACGAAAAAAGGATGTGAAAAGAGAATCCTGCCTAATCTCTGTAATAAGGGCTTGTGAGGGTGCTAACATGGTCACCTGAATTATGCATGTCTATTGTGTTCAAATATCATAAATCGATGCATGAATACCCTCCAAATCATTTTCAGTTCATGAACATTTATATACAGAGCTCTTGAGCACTGCAAAGACAATTAGTCATATTTGTATGCCGGAATTAATTGAGAGTGAGATGCGGGAGGCAGAAAGAGAGAACAAAGAATGCTTTTTGTCAGTTCTTCCAACTGACAGGGATAATTAGATATATGAAATTGAAATTCCTCAGCAGGGGGTTTCTGTTGACAATGAATTTTCTTTTGATTCCATTCTGTTATTCTTTTATGCTGTCATCTGTGGCAATTTGTTATTCAGCTTGAAGCTTAAAAAAGCAAAGCATTCCGCTTTTATGAGTAGATGATGTCAGTTTGTACACTGCTGGGAAATAGATATTAAATGTAATCTTTAAACTAAAAAAAAAAAAGAGAGAGGAAAATAAAATCAGTTAAAGAGACAGTGCTCTGTTTACACAGCCCTCAGAGTAAAACTTTTGTGAGAGACAGAACTTGCTTTGATGGTTTTTAAAGTTGCTCAGGCTGCATTAATGTTTCAGTTGTTGCAGTGCAAGACTGAGCCGTGCTGCGTGACGGAATAAGGACTCATTGCTGGGAATGCCCGCTTAATACTATTTTCAAAATGCTGGACTTTCTGCTGACAGACATCCCTGTAGTATATTAACATTGTACTTTAGTCCGGATGCAGATGGTATTCGTTCACATTCCCAAATCCAACTCCTGACCAAAAAGAAATAAAAAATAGGAAATATTCTTCCTCACCAGCACATGCAAACCTTCTTAGTGCTTCTGGTCCTGATTTGGCATCCGGGGCCTGATTTTTGCACAGTAACTTCATCAGGTTTTTGAAAACTAGGGCAGATGCAGAAACGGCCCTTGGCTAAAAAAAAAAAGAGGCATCACTTTTTTCCCACTTCAGGCAGCGTCTCATCCTCTCACTGTCTTCAGAAAGGCTCATTTGGTGCACCATCAGCATAAGCATCATGAAAGCTTTAAAAAAAGGTTAGCTAAAGTAACTGTCTGCAAAACGTTGGTCTTTATGGTAAGAAATTTGCATGTTTACTTATTCTTTCCTCTGTGTGATTTTGACAGCATGTACTCATGTAAAAAACATACCACATGGGCACACGTTTTACTATATAAGCCTATGCATACATATACTCCTAATAATCAGAAACATGTATAAAACCTTACTTAGGTTTTTTGGCAAGGGTTTTTACAAGCATTGCGTGGAATCTAGAGTATGAAAAACCCATACTGTTCCGCCTTCACCCTCCCCTTTTCACTGGAGCCGATCCATTGAGCTCTCCTGGCTTTCTCTTGCCTCTTTCCCTCCTCCAAAACCCCATGTTATTTGGCATTTGTTATTTTTCAGACTGCAATTTCTCCTTCAACAGGCATCTTGGTGACTGTGGCTTTATTATATTTTATTCTATTTTTTTGTTACTAAAGCAAAAAACCACACACAGTGTTATGATGTAGTATATATTCCAGTGAACCACTGTGAGTCTAACTATACCATACGGCATATCATTAAACATAGCAATATTTAACCCATATGTATTATCGCCTCTGCACCCTCAGAGCATTCTTTGCAGATGCAGTTTTATCTCACATTTTATGGAAGAAGGCCCTGTTTAAGAAGCTGAACAATCTTAGAAGTTAAAATAGCTGAGAATATGGTTTGAGGGACTTCTCACACCGGTGAGAGGCATGAGTGTCCCCACAGTGTCCCAGCAGTGACCTAGAAGGGGCACCCCATATAAAAATGTTGGGCTCTATTCAGTCTTTTGCTCTCTCTGTTGAGACTCATTAAGGATGCTCCTTGTGATGGCAGTTTCTGTAACCTGGCACACGTCCACTGGGAAATGCATTGATGCCATCAAGTCACTTCATGAAGATAAATTTATTTGGTCACTACTGACCTTCGATGAATTTGAACTGGTGACTCAGACTTTAAAGACTCTATTCTTTTGCTGCCTTCCTACCATCCAAACAGCAGCATAAACACTGTATTTGCAAGTTTTTTAGCCTGTCCTCCATCTCAGCCTCAGTTACGTTGGGTATATCGTCTACCTTCACACAGGTTTAAAAAAGATAAATAGAAGAGTCTACAATAGATTTTATAGAGAAGTTTGTGTTCAGTTCAACAAGCCAGGTGGAAGCAATTGTCTATCATGTATAGGACACCATGTACCTCAGCCTTGCYGTTCAGGTTTGTTCAGTAAGGACATATGTATTATGCAATCAACTGCAGATGATTTGTCTCCCTTGCGTGCCCCTGAGGCATGCCCCATGCTAGCCCAAGACCTTTTGGGATTCAGCAGGACTCTGTGAAGGTGGATTGCTGGAGCCAGGAAGCATACCTATGGAGCCTCTCAGGAGAACTAGGCAAAAAAATATTATCCTTCTTTCTAAGTGTGAGACATAATATGCTCAGCCATGGTCTGGAAAATTCTGTGTCTTGATATTTATTCTTAACAGGAGGAAAAAGTGTCTTTAAACAGTAAGCGAATGGCCTTTTTCAAGACTGCAACTCTGCACAGAGGCACCTAATTGCTGCTTTCAACATCTACATCCTTTACAAGTCTAAGCGCAAAATTAATTTTTATTTTTATATTGAGTAAGAAATGTAAGTATAGCACAAACTCAGGCCTCAAATGCACATTTTAGCATTGACAGAAGACTTACCTTCACAATGTGCATTTCTTAAAATCAAACATGTTGATTGGGGATGACCGAGATCCACATGTGTTAATATTTGTTGGTGTTCAATGACCATCAAAGCATCAAACCTCCACTGTACTCTGAGGAGAAAACCAGCAGCTAAACATAAAATTTGCTTACTTCATGATTTTTTAATTGGTTTTTTTTTTTTTTTAAATCAATGTATGCAACAGCATGGAAATTTTAGAAGATTCTCAAGACATAAAGAAACTAATACTACTGCCAAAGTAATATATATGGTTTGTTCTGAAAAACATCCACACGTCACCTACTCTGAAAGGCTGGAGGTTTGTAAAACACATCTTGTAGCTTTGGTGAAACTTGTTGATTTCAGAATTTTTCATGGTATGTAGCAGCGTATTTTGTTTTCCAAAAATATTAGCACTTTGTAGGATAAAGATTTGGTAAGGATACTAAAAAGGTTTAATTTCTTACTGCCTTTTAAATGGTTTCCCTCACCCATGCTAACTGAAGGGAGTCAACTTAGTGCAAAAAAGTGGCCTAGATTTTAGTTATGAGCATGTTTTTGATTACAGATAGACAGCCATTTCTTTTACCTATATATAAAGTAGTTCACAACTTGTTTGATAACTGTGATCAGTGCTTGAGATCGCTGATTTAAAAAACCCTTTCTCTCTTCATCAGAGAAGATTCGGTCTATCAGGGCTGCGCTCTTTCATCTGTGTTTTGCTCTGTAAAATGAACAACACGGGCAGAATAGATGTTCATATGATCTTTCTCAAGAGCAAATTAAATTACTATTGCATGGCTGCTCTGCCACAAAAGAAGGGAAGTTATTATTTGAGGCCTTCCTTCTCACATCCAAATATCATTTTGTAAGTCAATTGGTAAAGTACGCAGCATTATATGATACTCTAGCTTATCACAAGGAAACTTCCCTTTTACATTACACACAGAGATTTCCCTTTTACATTTTCTAAAAGCTACATGTCTATGACCGAAGCTTACTCTTACAGTTATTTTATAGAAGAAAAAGAACCCTATGATAAGTTCAATGAGCGTCTCCCCTTTTTGCTGTTACTGTGGATGTGGTGAGATACCTTGCTCGCAGCTGCAAATACTGAATTACTTTACGTTCTGGCAAGTGATTGCCTCTATGCCTTTTGCCAGATAAATAATCCCATCTCTTTTAGACCGCCAGCTTCATTCCTGAAGTGCTTTCCTCTCTCATTCTCATGCTCCTTGCAGCACGTGTTCCTCTGACTGGGGAGAGGAACAGTGCCTGGCTGGGCACTGGCAGGGGCACAAGAGCTGAGGCTCATCCCCTTCAGAGAGTTTCTTGCACTGCATTTTCCCAAAACCGCAGTAAGTGGTTTGGGGTGCAAAATCAAGGGGATTTGAACCTCTTCAGCTTTGCAGCAGGTGCTGTGGTGATTGTTTTGGTAAGGATTAAGGGATGCTCTCTTCTGACCCGCTGCTTGGCAGCCTGAACCTATGCACTACAGTAAGGATGCCTGCATTACTACCAGCGCTCCTYGTTCGGTGTTGCGACTCTTCTTTGGAGCGAAGGATATAAACTGCTTCAGCTTTTCTTAGTGTGCTGTGTGCTGTGTCCAACTTGYCTCCGGTGTGAGGTGATGCTTGGCCCTAAATGATTCACGTCTTCCTCACAGAGAAGCTGAGGAGACTTTGGAGGAATGAATACCAGCTCTTAGTGATGCTTTAGGGTAGCACCAAAATGTATTAACCATCTAGGCAGAATTACAGTGCTGCTGTACCTAGATGACCTGTTTGTGAGAGAAAAGGTTTCATTTACCACTATATCAATCCCTTCAGCTTTCACTAAGAATACACTTACTGCAACTAATTCTGGGATTATTTCAATTGTTTCACCTTAAACTTTGTGTTTCTATTTGTGAGTACTGAAAGAGGTAACATTCATTCGAATTCTCTGTTTAGCTCCATTATTGCAACCATTTTCATAGTTTTCATTTCAGTCTCTATGCTGGTAGATAAATACAGGTTAGCCCCCTTTCTCCCCTACATTGTGTCTCTCTTCATTAAATTCTAACCACTTGCCCTTTCTCTCTAAAATCTACCAGTCCTGATCAGGGCAATTCCTGCCTCTTCAGCATGACCTGTGAAACATACCAAACTCTCTTTTTTTAATACAGGGGGAAAAACAAGGTGTGTGGGACTTATTTTCCTGCAGCTCCWCTTCATCCTTATGAGACTTGTGCCAGATGCTACGTTTCATAAAGTAAACACCCAGGCACATCTTCTAACTTCATAATTACGTGCATATATTCTCCACATAATAAAACTAGAATAAAATCACTCCTCACCCACAAGTAGTAAATCAAGCAAATGGTGAATTAAGTTTGTCTGATGAATGCTGCTCTTTATAAAATTAAGCTGTTTACAACACGCRGTTCATCTTCTTTTACATGTTTAATGATTTTATTGCTTAGTATWTGTTCTATTATTCCATTATTGTTCTATTATTGTGCAAGGAAGAAAGAAGTTAGATTTCTGTGCTGTGGTTGTTAAAATCATTCTTCTTTCCATTTCTTTGAAACATAGGGCATTTGCTGTTTTCCCCCCGATTACAAGTACAAAATTAATGAAATGTCACTCTTATATGTCCATCATATTTTTTTCTCTAACACAGATGTAAAGGGATGAGTTCTGACGCACTGTTTTTTGATCTCCAAAGAAAACATTGTGTTATGGAAAATATGGTGTTTCACACAAAACAGGAAGTTTTGCTTTGTTTTCAGTTTTAAACTTTTTTCAACAGCATCAAAAGTATTTCCAGCTGAAGCATTTGCAGAYAAGTACTTTGCTATTTTTCTATTTCAGACTTTTCTCCTTTGTAACACCTGAATGACACCTCCAGCTTCCCACTTACCAAAGCAATTCAGTCAACTTCAGGAACACTTGCAAAATATTTGCCTTCAAGTAAAAATAGATTTAGCCCTCAAAAGACAATATCAATTATACTTTTTCCACTTCTCCTTGGCCCGGAGCCATGCCCGGGTGGTGGCCTGAGCCCGTACAGGGGGGCGTGCATGCAGCACCGTAYGTGGCAGCCCAGGCAAGACAGCAACCTCAGGCGTGCTAGGAGGTACCCCCACATCCCAAAAGCTGCTGCCACATGGGTGAACAAGAGGACCCGTGGGATGAGAGGATGACAGAACAGCAGTTGACACAGGCGTCACATGCACATTTGGGATCTCCTCTTGGAGCTATATGGGCAGCCCCCTCCCTACCACTCTTCCTTTTGCCCTTGTCTCCTCCACCTGTGAAGTCTGGCTACAGTGGGTTGATGGTGGCTTTGGAGATAAATGAAAGCAAGGTTGTGCCAGCTGGCAATTTTTTGCAGTTCAGTTTTTGGTCTCTGCAGATAACTCGCCCTTAGGCCTCTTTTTTCACTGTAACCAGTGGAATTAAACATGCAGCATTAAATGCAGTCCTCTGCAAAGGATGGGGCGGCACACAAGTTCCTAATCTTTTGAAGTTGTAGGTGGTACACTGCCATCCACATATTGTTGTATTTCACCCCATCAGAAAGGAGAGGCATGAAAAGTTAAGGAGGAGAATCAGAACTGAAATCTATTGAAGAAGTTCCCAAGTTTCTTCTGTGACCAAAACCTATTCTGCTTCCTACATGAGCATAGCCTTTATATATTAGCAAGCATTTATGCTGCTTTTAAAAAAGCCTGGAAAGATTTTTAGAAACAGAAAATATGCAAGTTGTTGTAGCCTACGGCTGGCATTAACTTGCACAATGATAATTTATATTTTATGCGGGTTTTATTTTTATACACCTGTTTTTCTTTGCAATTCATAAAATATTGATATCAAAGGAATTGCTCTGTCACAGAATTTATAATCCTAACTGAGAGGTTCACATCAGTGCCTTATAATCTTTTAATCTTTTCTGATATCAAAGGCAATTTTGGGGAGGAGGGAAATATGTAAGCTGAAAAAAAAAAAGAATATAGTCTTTTTTTCTAATTATCGTAAAGATATTACTTATTTCTTTCTTAACTGTTTTTCTAATCTGATCCATTACCTGTCAGTCATTTACACTGCTTTTTTTTTTTTTTGGTCCCATTTTTGTTAAGGTTTGTAAAAAGAAAGTTTTAGGATGAGATAGCATCAGGCTGGCAAACCTGCCACAGCTGAATGACAGCCAAGAGACGGCAGTGTTTGGGGTTTTCCTTGCTTTGGTTCTTTGCTTGTGCTCTCTGAGGTTTTAAAAGCCCATAAGGAGCTCTCAGTCGGGTGAACCRCTGCTTCCCCCAGCGTCCCTGCCAGAGGCTGGTGCTCGCTGTGGTCTCTGTCCCTCTGGGCTGGGAGGCACGTTGATTTTTCCATGGTGTGATCCCACATTCAACTTGGAGATCCCATTTTAGGGAAGCTGGGTACACCAGATCCCTTTGCAGCTCTCCTCGCACCCCCGATGGCAGCCAGCATTGTGTGCGAGGGGGGTGGAGGGAGACGGGGGTCTCTGCACCAAGCCGTGGGTCAAGAGTCAAGCATCCCTCATGCGAAAAAGCCCCAGGTGCAGCGGGGGTACCTCCAAATTACTTAGTTTCAGTAAGGCAACAAAGCTTCTTGCCCGTTTACACAGCGGGGTTTATGCAACRTCTGAGCGCTGGTTTCATGCACCCTTTGGCCAGCCGGCTCCCTAAGACCAGCAACTGGCCCCTGGGTTCCGGCTCCACGGGGGCTGCTGGCAAGCGGTGGGGTCTGTATGGCGGGCAGGGTYGGGGGGGACAAGTGTGGTCCCAGCCACAGCTCCAGGGTTATCTGGCAGGGCAGGTGTTGGCAGATGTTAATTTTCAGATGACCTCCCATTGCTGTGCCGCCTCCGAGCCCCCGCTCCCCAAGCCAGCAGTGCTATGCTTTCAATTCTCTCATGTGTGACCCAGCAGCCCGTATCATCTTACAGGGAGTGAATAGGAGAGTGAAGGGCAGGCTGTGTGGTCACTGTTTTCAATATCCCTCCCGCTAGCCATTACATCATCCAGCTACTCTCTAAGAGGATTTTCAGCAGGCTTGGCTTCGTTATTAAAATAGTAATTAATTTTTTCCTCTTCACAAAACCCGAGGACCTTCAAATGGAGGCCTCAGGAGCAAGGGCAGCTTCCTTTTGAAAGTGGCCTTTCTAGAAGCCATAATCGGCTCTCCAACTTTACAGTACACATGTTCCCCAGTAAATGTGATTAAAGAGCCACACAAAAAACCCCTTGCAGAAAATTAATTCAGTTTCCAGAATAAAAAGTTTGATAAAGTTGTGCAATGCTCCAATGACAACACATAATAGAAGTGCAGAGTTTTATCCTCTTGAAGGATAAATGAGCGGCCAGAAAGGTCTGGTAGTTCCCAGAGTAAAAACATCTGCTACAGCTAATTCACTTTAGCTTTTGATTGTAAAATTCATTAGCCATATCAGGCAGCTGTAGTTTCAAACATGTTGCTAGGAAGTACAGTTTTACGGGCTGGGATGCCGTTTGTTCTCCCCAGCAGTGGCGAGGTAGCATGAGTGCCCAGGGAAACGCAACCTCCTGCAACCCAAAAATAAGGGCTTGAGTGGCGGGGGAGGGAGGGAGGGTGTGCAGGAAGCATAGGGCTGAACGCAAAGAGGTGCCAAGGGCTGTCAGGGCCACGGTGGCTGGTCCTCCCCATCACCAGATYGGCACCAGTTGAAGGCTCCAGCCTTCCTGCAGGCTTGGGAGGGAACTGGCTTTGTGGATTAGAAAGTAAACAACGTGCCTGCGCGTAGTATGGCAGTGCATTTCACTGCTCTCTTCTACGGTACTTTTTTACATATTGTATTAAGCATACAGTCTGAAGTACATTTTATGGAAAAGTGTTGCCGCATGTTGTTTAGATAAAGAGATGAACCCCAAGTGGATCTAAAAATACACACACACACACATATATGTATATATGTCTGTGTATTTTAGAATTTTAAAATAAATTTTTATTCCTATTCCTATTCCTATTCTTATTCATTTATATTATTTATACTTATTTATATTTATCTAACATAAGCAGGGAAAAACCAAGATAAAACTGCATTTCCTAGGTGTTTTGCTCTTCCCAATTAATCTTGATAGAATATTATTTTAATCTGACCTCTGAATCTGAAAATAAAATTACAATAGCGAGTATGTCACTCCAGGCTTCTGACCAGCATCCTGTCAGCCTTTTTGATGCACACTGATCATAGTTCTCGTAACTCATGTGGAATACCCCCTGTTACTTGGGTTCAGCTTAAAAAAGCAGCTAATATGAAGTGGGAGTCAGGGACAGAGAAATTGTGCCTATATGCCAATCAAACGATTACTCTATACTGGATGAACTTTTCAATTCTTAGAGGGACGGAAAAAATGATTTTTTGAGATTATTATGCCCCATAAGACTAGTGATGGCCAACAAGTGTTGATTTTTGCAGGCCAGAAAGATTGTCTAAGCACCTGTCAAACCAYCACTGAGGTTAGTTAGTGCTGCAAAAATATTGTCCCTCAAGAAAGAGTGACAAACTGACACCTATGTACTCATTGCTCCCTTTTCATAGGTCACAATGAATTATGCAGGACTGACACCTTAAAGACACGAGGGTGCAGGGACAGTCAGCTTGGTGATGATAAACTCACTTTGGTTAAAGCTGATTCCAGCACAACAATTTTTGTATTGTTAACTGGGAAGAAGTTGATGCTTTTATCCATTGCAACATGAATACAGGGGAACTGTTCTAAATAATCTGATCAATTCGCTCAGTTTTCCTTCTCACATTCCTGATATTTTCTCATTATTGGGAATGTTCAAAGCTTCACTGATAACAAGAGTCCAGCAAGGACCAATCTTCCCTGTGGCAAGATGCTGGTACTGGTGTAAATACGCCATCCTTTGGAATTTTTCTACCCATTTCAACTTTCACCTGACTCATAAATGATGTGCATTGTGCAGGCTGTTTACCATCTTTGCTCCTTTATTTAGAGGAAAACACCAGAAAGCTGCTTCACTCAACCTGTGTGTAAAGCATGTGGCTTCCTTGGAGAAGGGAGGATGATAGGTCTAACACCAACRATCAGGGTCTCGATCAACAGCCATATTGATCAGCCTTTCTGGCTGGATGTGAATCTCCTTTTCTGGTACACTCTTACTTGAAAAATGATTCAAGAAAAAGCCTGTGTTCTGACCTTTTTGTTTCTTTTATTTATTTATTTTTCAGCTCTGAAGACTCCCTTGAACTCTGATTACCTTCAGAGCCATACTCATAGCAAATACATGCTATGGATGATCTCTGCTGGATCATGTATGGAATGGTAAAGTAATTTTGACATTTAAGCACAGATGTTCAGCTTCATACAGAATCTATGGGTGTGTGTTGCTATTAAAAGCATTGAAACATTGGCAATTCTGCAAATTATCCACACAAATGAAGGATATACTTTTATAGGCATCAMCCCCATTTTTCAGCTAGCTTCTGTTGCTGCACTTGTATTTTGTGGCAGTGTTTTTTTGACTGAGCATTGACTCATATTTGCTTCCATTTCTTCCCTTTCCTATCTAGGGTACTTACTGTGGGGACATTTGGTGTACAGGTCCTCACTGCATTGCTCTCCCTTATGTCCTTCTCAGAACTAAACTGCTGGGTCACTCTGGGTACTCCTGATGCTGTCCCTAGCTGTGGAGAGAGGGGCATTTGATGGCAGAGGTTGGTTTTCTCCTGCAGGCCTCTCCTTTTGTTTTACATGGGCTGTTCTGGGCACCGTTCACAATCCATTCACTTACTCAAACCTTGACTTCAGTATCCCTCTAGGTCTGCACTCTATTCTGTGACTGAAGCTTTTATTCCCTTTTAATTCCTGTTACAGTCTCAGGTGCCATTCAGTGGGTGCTGCATCAAAATAAAGAAATAATTTATGAAATAAATAAGTAATAAACCAAAGATTTGGTCGCACTTCCAAAACCCCTGCCTTCTTACAAGGACTATTCTCAACTTTGCTGGCAGCCATTTCATTTTTCTTCTGACACTAAAAAAGGCTAGACAGTACCTGAGGTGTCAGGTGAAGATTAAATAAGACTCCTTTGTCTCACATGCACAGGCTTCTGTGCCTCTCTCCTTCTTCCCTGAAGGCCTTCTGGATACTGCATGATTTGGAATAAAGAAATATTTGGGATAAGGTGATAAAGAAAGAAATATATAAAACCCCCTGCTATGTTGAAGACTGAAGCTGGCTTTAATCCACAATTTTCCTGAGCTGAAAAAGCGCATAGTATCTACTGCAGAAGAGCAGAGGCTGCATTTTCCTGGGTGGTGGGGCCCAATATGCTCTCTATATACCACAATGTCCTACAGCTCATGTGCTGCAATGTTGTACAAACTCAACTCCCCTTCTCAATGCAAAATAAGATGGAAAGAGGGTGGATTTGGACTGAGCAAGCTTCACTGTCTATACTTTGTTACCATTTCACCCTAATGCAAATCATCACTTTCTACTCATGTTCTACATGGGCAGGATGGATATGTATTTTAATTTTTGAGCCATAAACAGTGCTAAACAATCAACTTACATACCCATGCAGTCTACGCTGTGGAGCAAAGGCTCTGCCTGGTGACCCTGCTAACCTTCCTGCTGCATATACTTGAGCTGCAGCCTAACTCCATGCTGGGAAGCAATGGAGCCATGTATCGCCCCCCATGAATCTTAGTTCCCTTGCAAAGGAAACCCAAAGACACAAGGGAAAGGGCTGAGTGCTTTGGTGCGCTCCAGCAGACTCGTGATGAGTATGGTCATGGGCCAGGACTACAGGATACCCCATAAAGCACACTTCGCTCACAGGGTAGTCTCAGAGTAGATTCCCACTGTGAACTACCATCAATCAGCACAGTTCCTCTAAAATAAAAATGGTTATGATAATAAAAAAAGGACCTTTTTTTCCCCCCCTATAAATATTCACACCTCTCCATTTTTTCTGCTAGCTGTATTTGATTCCAAATACAAAGGTATTCTCTCTGTAGCACTGATTTTCAATTGTTTTTAGAACAATTGCAGGCTCTCAGCTAAGGATCTTAGCAATAAAAGGCAAAAGGGAATATTTAGTTGCTTTTGTGGTCATAGTGACATAAAAGGTTGGACATCCATTTCCTCTACTGTTTTTACAATGTGTAGAGGACATGGCAAATGCTTGATGCCACAGATGCACTCCTTATATTGGACAAGTCTAAAACTTTAATACTGCCTCTTTCTTCCTGTTATATTGGACCTACATTTGATTTCTGTAATATTACAGAAAAACTTCAGAGATGTCTAGATGACAGATAACTGCTACCTCTAAATCTGTTTTATTCATATGATTGGTAATGTGTGTTCAAATGAACTGACAACTTCATCATCTCTCTCATAAACTACAGGATGAATTAACACTGAGCCAGGGAAGCACATTTATAGCTAATCTACATTGACGTTGCTTCACTGCTATCAGTGAAGCCATAGCAATTAATACCTACTGAGTATCTGCCCTGAGGTTTACAAAATGTCTTTTTTTTTTTTGCTAATTTTGAAGCAAATAATTAAACATGCAGGATTATTTTACTTACGGTCTTCTACTAACATATTAGCTCTAAACAAGGACATTGGTGGCTTTCACATAAATATAGGTTTCTCAAAATTTTCTTTCTCCACTCCTTCCATCCTGTGGAGGAACCTTCAACCACACCTAGTCCCCAAAGGCAAAGAAAGCAGAGCAATGCATGTATATAGGTAGATCCGTGTGACATACTGTTTTATTATAGTCTGTGTTCTCAAATCTGTCCTGTGCACCGCCCAAGCCACTGGTGACTCTTTACAATCAGGTGGCATGGGCATCCACAAAAGTTTCGTAGTCGCATGGGAATCACAGCATGAAAATGAACAGATGTTGCGAGGCACTTCTTACGACTTATTATTCATATTGCAGCAATTCCAAGAGACCATATTCCGGCGGGGCTGGATGTAGTACATTCAGTCACTAAATACTTCCCTAGAGTGCAACGGAAGAGTAGTAAGTGTCTATGTAAAATGAAGTCTGCTGTATTCAGCACACCTTGAGTGTGTTTATGTATTCTGGATCACATCTCTACCTTTGGAAGTCTCAGTAAGACAGACACTACCTCTAGTCCTATTTTCTGTGAATTGTTCTTTTAAAAAGTAACATCAGAAAGTGCTCTTGTGACCAGCCTACCAAAGCTTTTTTTTTTCCCCAGGCAAGTGGCAGCCTCTTCCCGCGTACTGCTGCAGCTTTGCTGGCCAGGGCGGAGGGCTGCATTTCACTTGTTCCTACAGAATTATATCGGCTTTGAATCCTGATCCTGGTCTCTGGAAATCCACTGGACGGCCAAGTAAGAAGAGGTTCTTCTAGGAATGGCACCAGAAGAAAAGAAAATAAATGAGCCTGATCCTTTCACAAGGTTGTGAATTTAAAAGACTGACAGAAACACTTTCTCTTAATTTGCCAACTGAGCAAGTTTGGAAAAGGTTCTTTTCGGCACAAAGTTAAATAAGCTTCAGGATGTTGACTGGAATTCGTYTATTTTGCTCTGGTTTTCCGCCTTTCTCTTTTACAGGAAACAAATACTTCGAATGGGACCGGGTTGTGCTCTCAAAACTGAGGGTCAGCACAATAAAAGTGGAGCAGTAAGATTGTGCTCACGATAGAAAGAGTTTATTGCCAAATTTATTTAATCTGCTAGGTCCCTTAAAATAATGCATATGCCTGCTCACTGCAATTAACTGCATGCTATTACTGAAGACGATTCTTTTTTTTCCCTTGACAATTTGAGAAAATATGATGATGAGTATGACAAAGATGTCAAATAGAACAATAACCCGCACAGAGCAAAAACAGGCTTGCAGTGCAAGAGGATTACAAAATGTATAACCTTTCTAATGCTTGTGATATTTTTGTCTCACAATACTCATGCGCTAGGAATGAAAAACAAAATAAGATTGCGATATTTATAACTGAAAAGCAGTGGAAACTGTGACTTATAACAGGTATCTGCATTAATTTTGATTATTTATTTGAAATTAGAAGCCCAAATTTGAATGATTTATCAGGATGCAAATCAAATTTTCAATTTTAGATTTATGTAGGTTTAACAGTACAAAGGTTGTAGCTGCAAAGATTTTGGAAATAAATTGCAGAGAAACAAAAGAACTTAACAAGATTAAACAACAACTTTAATTAGAAATAAMCCTATTTGGGCTCTCAAGAGAGTTGAGGGTTGATATCATCAATGACCCGCTACACAATTTTCTGTAACGTAAATGCTTACAGACTCTCGCTATTTCTTTGGAAAGCATATTGCATCATGCCTATGACAAAAACCCTCTTGCTAAGTAAAAACAATCCCACCTCTGAAAATACATACTTTGTCAATATATATATATGTATGTGAAAATAGCATTACATGTGAGCATAATGGTTAAAAGAGTATCCCAAAATTTTTCCCTTCAGTATCTAACTGAAAATAGTAATTTTCTTTTTTTTTAAACTTTTTCCATAGGGTACCACAGCATTATGGCTAAAACCCCACAGCTTAATTTTACTTGCTGAGAGCAAACAGAAAATCTTCCCCAGCCTGACTGTTTTTTGTCCCTGGTGATTTTAAAGAGCACACTTTTTCTTCTTAAATACGATATAAACTCTGTATTATTTACTGTGGAAGTTTCCACTATTGAAATAATGATTGCTAATATAATTGAGTGAGAACATTCTGTTTCCTAGTAGACAGAGGTCCTGTGCAACCTTGCACATTTAAACAAAATGATTACCAGCAATCACCTACTTGAAATTCCTCCAAGGGTTTTTGTGTAGAGCGTATGAATACACGGGAACAAAGACAAAATACACATTTTGTTCTATTTTAGTAGTTCTACTCAGATTTGAACTGGGAAGCTGCAGAACTGGGAACGATCATTTTGTTCCATTTTTCTGAGTTTGACTAAATAAGTTAATTGCCCGAAGATGGAGATCTTGGGATTTTCTTGCATGAACTGTGGCAACACAGTACGTGAGTTGCACACAGAAGTAACTACAGAATCTGTTGTGAGACACATGGACAAAATGAAACAACAGTTGGGAATAATTATGCAGGAATATCTAAGGATTTTAAAAGTCTCTTTTTATCTGGGAGACTAATACATGCCCAGGTGGCTAGAATGGGCCCACTCCAAATACTCCAGGACTTCGAAAGTGTTGCCTGGGTAGGGACTGTAGAACTTGCTCCTGTGCATCTCAGTGATCAGAAATGAAATGAAGAACAATGGCACTGGCAGAGTATGCTGAAAATGGGGGTGCAATCCTTTGAGAAGATCCCTCTCTAGTGCTCAAATTGGAAGGGGGAAGGACAGTTTAGGAGAGCTTTCAAAAGCATATGTGCCAGCTGGAAGTCAAACCTTGAGGAATAATAGCACTCTGTCTTTAGTTAATATTATTGTATCATTCCTTTGCTTCCACCATGTATTTCCATCAGCAACACATTTAAGCAAAGATTTAGTTTTGATTAATGTTGCTGGGATCTGAGGATGTGCTTAAGGCTTAAACACATGTTAAATCAAGTTAAATTCTCCCTTAGCCACAGGGCTGCTGAATCCTGGCCTTTCTGCATATCCTCTCCCAACAGCTGATAGCACCCCTGTTCCCTGCTACTTTAGCCTAAGAGAGAAAATTATGGTGCTGAAAGTTTTACCTATGTTGAACATTTTTGAAGCATGCTATTAGCATTTGCTTTTTGTTTCTTTTTTCGTTTTTKTTTTTTTTTTTAATTTATTGGTGATACATTTTATTTTCCACGTCTGGGAAAAGTACCCCTAGTTGCACTATATCCTTTATCCCTGCATGTGCTTATCCCTTTGGTTCTCCCATAAGTAGCTAACATTCAGACTGTCACAGGTACATGAGGCTAATAGTTCAATCACTAGGGAGAACTGGGGGAGGAAGATGAAAGGGCAGGAAATGGCTGTCATGGCCCCAAAGGAAATATTTGTAGGAAAAGGAGCACAACAGCAAATAAAGTGCTAATTAATGTCCAATTCCAGCACTGATATACGGACCACAGCAGTAGGCAAAACCCAGCCTTCTGTTCCACTGGCTGCTGAAGAGCTTTTGTGTTGTAGCTCTATGCAAGCATGCATCTGCAAGTTTTGAATTTATAAAATTTTTCAATCCCCTCCTCAATATATGTTTTGTGTTTAACTGAGTTTTTCTTTTCAGTTTTTTTYTGKWTTTTTTTTTTTTTTTTTTAATTAATTTKACTGAGGCTAGTTTGTCTGTGCTGATGCTGACTTGTTCAGTACATCCTGAATTTATAGTAGCAAACACTCTAACTGGAAACATTCTGGGAGGTGCGGTGGGACAAGGGCATATCTGATAAGCTGAATAACAAAAAAAAAGAGAATGAGTTAGGAGATTAAATTCTCCCAGGCCTAATGGGGCTTTCATGGGAAATACTGGACCTCACTCTCAAATTTGGGGATCTGAAAAATACAGTGGCACTTATGGTACTAATTTACTGGCTTTGTCTGCAGAAGGTATTGAGAGTGAGCCTTCTATTGGGGAACATAATAGCAAAAGCAGCACTGTTTTAATGAAACACAGCAATCGGTATGAGGAACTGACTAAATCTGTTGTTAAAAGAACAAAAATGAAAGTTGAAATTCACAAAGGAATGTCATGATGATCAATTATTTCTGGTGTTTAGTATCGGAGAATCACATTTTAAGGTAAAATGTTATTTGCTGATGACTGAATGCCAGAAATAATAATCTGACATTAAGCTTTTGTGAATCTGACCAAATGAGAGCCTAAAAAGGGAATTTATAGAGCAGAATGCATTTGTTTCAATAATGCACAGCTTTTAGAATGTAAATGACTGAAATATTACTCATTACCCCATAATCATAAAGGGAACACAATAGTTATTAAATAAAAAAAAAAAAAACCCACATTGAAATATAGTTAAAGATATTGCATCAACCGAGAGAAGACGGGAAACTTCAGAGCCAGAGTGGAAAGACCATTTCTGCTTTACAATGTTGCCCATGGCAGATTTGTATGGACACAGAGTGGGACATTACTTACAGCACAGCACATATTGTAACTCTTATGTCCAAAGAGGTTGGAATATCAGCTAACCCCATGGGCTCATGACAGGGTGACAAGGGAGAGGCTCTCCATGCAAGATGCTTTCTGTAGAGTAGACACTTTCACAGTTATAAATCACGGCAACAGTCAAGATACAGCTATGGAAATAATTTTCGTTCTACAAGCCTTTTGGAGGCTTTATGTGTCCCCAGTCCACACTATCAGACCGGTCTGAGACTAAATTGTTTGATGTGAGCCAAAAACTGTGCATTGTTCTGGCATGCCTGTTCTGGCATCCTATGAGCAGCAACCTCGTCTCTCCCTTCGATCGCTGGCCTTGCCAAGTGCTGTGTTGGCATGGATGGAGGTCCGTGCTTTCATTGGGACAATCCCTCTGCTCTGAGCCCTGCACTTGTGGTCAGCTATAGTCCTGCTGGAAGGTGCCTACCTGGGAGCTGACTATGAACTGCGGCTCTTGCATGTGTTGTATTGGCATAAAATGAAGCATCTGCAGGATGTGGCTGCTTGAGTCTCAATGGGGTCCCGAGATGAGGCTTTGCCATGCTAAGTTTCTGTCTCAAGAAAGTGTCTACAGCAGAATGTTAACAACAACCTTTTCCCAGTTTTTGTTGTGCCTGATGAAGATGGGAAGTTTTAAATATAGATCTCCTATAGTTACATACTTATACAGATATTAAGTTCATGTAGCACCATATGTTTATAATCTTGCTCTCAGTCAGTAGCTGAAAGTGGTCTTGTAGATCTGGCTTTTCACAGTCTTACATATTGTCATGATTTGTTCCTCTGTATGTAGGTGTGTGTGAAGCAGTGGCCAAGCAAGAATTTTATCTGATATTTTTAACCATTTCTTGCTCAGACTGCACGACTTCAGATTCCCTCGGGACCACTTGTGTTACATGCTGTAAAGCATTACCTATCCAAAAATCCTGTTATCAGATTCTGGCCTTTGACTAATGTTTATCAGGTTGCTTTCTGTAAACACCTTCCAAGTTCCCACAGCTTTGGAAAAATAAAATCTTTCTTTACTCTCTTACTACTTCACTAAGTCAATATTCACTTCCTTCAAGTAAGTGAGGCTTACATGGGTATAACTGATGGGAGAAATTGGACCTTTGCCTTTGTAGCAACATAAAAAAATGTAAACTTGAGTGCATAGCCTTCTCCACTCCCCCCTCCACAGAAAAAGGGTACTATCTGTAAGGTCAGGAGTATAATCAAGAACATTTGATCCTTTCCCTTCTCTGAAAAAACTAGTTACTTTCTTTTCTTTTTGTTATTTTAATCTTGCAGATTAAAAAAGAGAAGATAAAAAAGATCTGCTGAGCACTCCAGTAAAGTAGATTAGGATTTTTCACCTTTCAAGAACAATTGCAATTCTGGTGAGGGACCTTTTGAAATTGTCTCCATTTGAGTTATTGCTTTGACACTGGGAGGGGCTTTTCAAAGGATGAATACAGAGGTTCAATAAACTTCATTTCCCAATGTCAAATGTATCGATGAAATCAAAGTGAAAAGCATGTGAGAGATGAAATTTCTTTCCCAGGCTATGGACGTGCCTCTGACTGTTATGATGGTTCCTCCTTGGGCAGGAATTCCCACAAGCTGGATAAACACATGCACGCTCAGCTTAGCCGGGCTGATAAATACACTGCTCATGTGTATGCTCCCGTATCGCATAAGGCATTGGCAAAGTATTTGGACAAACACATCGCTAGACAAGATAGCTGTGATGGAGAAGAGCGCGTTTTCTTTTAGAACAGCAAGCAAATTTACAGGCTTCAAAGGATTTAGACCAATTATGAAACAAAGATCATTTGTTTCTGCAAGTGGAATATGCTCAATTGTACATGAAGTGTTTGTTACGTGAACAGACTCAGAGGGAGTAGAACGATACATGCATATTCGATGCAGCGTATCACTGAAACTGGTCTTTTTCCAGAGACTGACTGGACTTTGGCAAGTCACATTTCTTGAGTGACTTACGGGCCAAACGGCGTTCAGGACAGGCGTAGGAAACAAGAKACTTCCTGTTTTCCCAGTGAGCTTCAAATTGTTTCTTTGCTTGTGCTGAATTCACTTTTACTTTGGAAATTTTTACACAGGAGCTGAGATCTGTCTATTTTCACAAGAATTTTGACAAGGCTGAGCTTGATTAGTCCCCATCAAAGTAAACACTGAAGTATTTGGCAGAAAAAAATGGCAATGTGATAGTTTAGAATAATTCAGCCAAATAAAATTTTTCACACAGAAACACTTTTTCTGCCCTTAAAAATGTAAAATCAAAATGCAAAATGTCTTCCTATTTAAGAAACTACAATTTTTTTTTTTTCCCAAAGGTATGATTGATTTTTTGCATCAGCTGCTCTATTATTAAATTATTTCTACTTACTGAATTATTATGATATTTAATCTTCACATTATTATTCATCACAGCACTCAGAGGCTTCAATTAGGTTCAGGGTACCATGTGGCTTAATGGCTCAGCAAGCTTTTAGGCTCCCAGTATCGGACCTTTTTACAACAGTGACAATAAAAGGTAATTTGAAGAACAGGGGCTACAAAAGCCTTTTCAAGTACAGAGAGAAAGCAAGAGGTACCGAATCTGAAGATTTAGTCGAGGTTTGCTTTATATTTATTTTTAAATGATGTCTGACTCAGCGCTCTCGTAACACCAACAAAAATTATATTACAGTAAGGGATAAATACTTGCCCTAAGACTGGAATAGCATTGCTCTACCGTTTGAGAACACCAAAAACCCAGAAAGAGACAGTATCTCCTCCCCAAAGAGTTTACAGATGGTTGTGAAAACAGGGGCACAGAGAGAAGACTGAATGGCAGATACGAAGCAGAGCCAGGGCTGAATCTAAGTCCTTTAGTCCCAGGCCCTACCCATTTTGCTCCTGCTGTCTCCTTGCTGCAGGAGGAGAGAGCATGACAGGAGCCGTTGTTAGTATGAGATGTAATCAAACAGGTCATTGTGGGAGGGTGAGATTATGCTGCTTCTTTTAGTATGGAAGCACCATGTAAATGATTACGTYTTCCGTGGCAAAAAGACAGGAGGTAGTGTCATACAATAGAATATTTCTGATGCTTTAAACAAACAAAACCTTTTACATCTACATTTTTCTCCTTTATCACCCTTATAAAGGTGTAAATTACCCATTGATATTCATGCTATTGTCAGAATATAAATTCGCCATGGAAAGGAATGTTTTTATACAGCTACACTTCTTTGAGATGTGGCTTCATCAGCATAATTGGATGGCATTTTTATGTGCTGTATCTGAACTGTACTGTGTCATGTAGTCTTTTGAAGGAACAGACTCATTTACTTGGTTTTATTTCCTGGGGGTAATGTTTTTGAAAATATATGTGAATCTCAACACATGCATCCTCACTGGAGGGGAAGGCATTTATTTGGGATCTAAACCGATGTGGACTTTCTGTGKGATCATGCTCCGTCACCTACCTACAACCTGCTCCAGCAGAGTGCCTAAGCCAGGGTTTCATTCCAGCAGAACAGGCTGTCCCCTTAGACCAACGCTAAGCTGCTGGCTCTCTGCGTGAGTAATGGTGTGGCTCCTGTTGCGTCAGGAGAAACTCATGCACTTGTCCTCTTAATACCTCTCTTAAGGGAGGAAATATTACCAATAATGTCACAAAAGGGAAAATAAGGCACAGGATGTGCAATCTTAATTCCATGACAGTTTAAACATTTGTAATTCTCTTAAATAATGTCAATATTGACTAAATAACTCAGTTTGTGGTTGGGACCCCATGGTATCAGGAAATGTATATAAACAGACTTGCGTGGATCTGTACTGATTAATAGTTCCCGGGCCAGCATTTCTCAAGGTACTGCCTAATCCTTCATATGCCTTCGTACGCCTATGAATAGTAATAAAATCCTCTTCTTCCCCAACAGATGTACATCTTCCATAAGACACCAAAAGTTTTTTAGATACTATTAAAATTATTGTACAGGCTTTTTAAATGTTTGAGAGTAGCTCAGATATCATTGCTGGTATAAATAGATGAAGCCTCACTGACTTTATACCTCCTAGAAAGCTGGTCCAATGCTTAAGTCCATTTTTCCGCTAAGTTCAACCACAAGGACCTGTTTCCTCTTCCATTGAATGCTCTATCTCAATAATTGTTCATGAAGGCAATAGTGTGGTGCAGGGTAAATAATTTAAATAGCCGGTATGAAATGTATGTTCAGTTACTTGATTCTGAGAATATGGCAGAAAACTGGAGTTTGTTCCTTTACAAATTAAAATGCAGTATACCATGAGTTATCTACATTTTAAATTTTGTTTCTTGTGGTAGTAAACTAATAAATTGGGAAACACTCAAATAAGATGTTTTTCACATTATACAAAACTTTAAAATATTGTGGGATTTATTACAGTTTTTMATTCTGTAGAAAAAGTGGCATTATAAAGGAGCATTATTATGTCTGTAAAGTTGAGCATTGGAAAATTAAAAGTGCTGAAAAAATGTGTACTATTTTATTTTAGCCCCCTTATATGAAGTGGTCCTTAATTACCCAAATGAACATCACATTGCCATAGGCTCCCCACCTCACTCAGAGCAGTGAACAGTCCTGAATGAGTCAGGCTGGGTGGCGGAGGGGGCACTAACAGCTAGATCCCTGCACCACTTACTGTAGAAGTTGGAAGGTTTGCACGCATCAGATGATTTTCAGATGTGACTGTCTTTAGGTGCACCTAAGGTTAGAAATTCAGTCTTTTATTTATGGTGGTGAGGAAGGGAACTGGAAGGAGGAGGTATCTGAGTGCTGCTCAGAGATTTAGACTTTTTCCTGCCTCTGTTGCAGAATCTCTAAGGACTCAAGTCACTTCCATGGTCATTAAGAATAAGTTTTTCATGTATGACTTGTGGGGTTTGGGATCCTAGGGGGTATCATATCATGTCATACATAGAAGTGCCAAGGTGCACACCCACAGCTGAAATCAGTGAGACTGCTTGCCCATGAAGAGCCCATGAACGGCTAAACATATGCTTTTAAAATGCAGCATCACATAAAGCTGGGTGTTATCTTGTTTGAACTAAGCACTGAAAATTAGTGGCTATTTTTTTATCTCTGTTCTATTAACACTCTTCTAATACATTATCCTGGTAATACCCTCTGAGCCAGCTCACTCAATTGCCTATGTGGTTTTGACCTTTGAGTGCAGGCAGGTGGGTTGTGCGAGGAGCTTTGCTGGAAGGGCTGGGGCACCCCCAAGGCCCTGCAGTGCTCCCTGGTGTGCCCTCCAAAGTGCCATACCACTGGCAACTGCCTTGTGAGGGTAAGGAAGCTGACAAACAACTTGCCAAAGAGAGACACAGGGATCCTTCACCAGAACTTTCTTGCAATGTTTGCTAATCCATCTGTTGTTGCATGAAAGACCCACCACAACTTATAACTACTACAGTTTATAGTACATCTTACTCACTATCTAATGAAACTGTATGGCATTCCAGAGGAAAATAAGTAATACACAACAAACAGTTTTGTAGATGAAGAGGTGGGGACCTAAGAAAATAGCTCATCCAAAACAGGAAACCCTCCTGAATAGCAACTAGGAACTGGAAAAGGTTCAGGAAAGAACTGTATCTCTTCATGAGACAAAGTAAAGCTACTAAATGGAATTAAAATGAGCAGAAAATGGCTTTTTAGTAAGGCAAAGCCACAGACTTGTTTAGAAAAAATTGTGTGGGAAAAGCAAACAAGTCATCTAACAAAGCAAATAAATGTTTACTTCTTGCACACTTATTGCACTATTGTGTGTTTAGGTAAATGAAACATTTAACAATATCAATCTCATTGGAGAAATTCCTAAATTATATATTAAATATTTTAGACTGCTAAGTCAGATGCACAGTTTTTGGAGATCAGGGACCCAGAACTGAGAAGACAGCAAGAAGATCCTGACTTCAACTTCAGTAAATATACTAGAATTTGCAAAGATGAAGAGCGTAACCTAGAGGAGGTTTGAAGTTTTGGATGGGAAACAAGACAGGCAGACTGAGGTCAGCAAACCATCGGAGCAAACACAAAGAAACTTGCAGAAAGTTTCTAACTAAAGAAATACATAGTGTAGATGCTAGCCAGGCCTCAGGAGTGCCTTACCTTTGGATACATCGTTCATTATACGTGTAAGTGACAAGCCTGTTCTGCAAATATTTTTAGAAGAAAAAACATTGCTAAAAAGAAACAAGACATATATACCTGCATGCTGAAGAAAAAAAGTCACAGAAACCCTTCAAAGACAGGACGCAATGACTGAAATATTAGCTTGAACAAGAAAGAGAATATAACTTTTGGGGTGCTAGTGGCAGCTGAAGTTGAAGCAAAGGGTTTGAAAAGAAACCCTAGCCATAGTTAATACCAGCAAGTAAAACTCAAAACACACTGAGGAAATCATTTCCACTCTGGATAAATGCTAAGTAGGTGTAAATGATATATATATTTTTTTTAATATAAACCTTGTAATTTCAGGGCTAGTTTATGGATTAAAACATGCCAGAGAATAAGTCTCAGTGAAAGAGTTTATACTACAGGAGAGCAGAATAATCAATAAAGATATGAAGTAAAATGTAGATAAAGAAAAAAGAAAAAAAAAGGAAATGTACAAAGAGGAAAAATAAAAGTTGTATTTTCAACCAGAAGATATATAGTGAGATTTTGTTCCTGTAAATATGTTCAAGAAATACTTCAGAGCTATGTTTCTGTGGAAAACAGTCAAGTAAAAATTCCCATTGACATGACTGAATTACAACATCACTGAAACATTTCATCTGCTCAAGTGTTAATAAATAATCAGAACTAGAGCTTATACAAACGATGATGCTAAAACAAGAGTTTTATTCATATTACAATAAATAAAAGCAAAAAACCTGTGATAGAGGATCCTACAGTTTAAAGCCTTTATAACAAAAGTCAATAGGTAATGGCAAAACAGGGACAGCTCATTAAGTTGTTCCTCATGCCTACAAAATGGGCATTCAGCAAAGGCAGACCTATAGGAGAAATAAGATATGATTGCAGTTTCCCTAAAAATGGGAGAAAGAGAGATGAGTGTTGCTCTCCCCTGGCCAAAACAACCGGTCATGGAGAAGCCAATGTTTCAGGCAGTGCTGTTGGCAAAGACTGAGAAGAGCAACACAAGACTAAACCCCACGAGGCTCTCTGGAGACTTACAAGACAATACAGATGATTTCAGAAGTTACTGTTGTCGTTTCTCCTTATTTTAGTTAACGTACCTGTTGCTACCCTTAACCCAGAGCTTTCCTTAATCACCGCACAACACAGTGATAAGATGTTAATATTTATCCTCTTTCATTGGGTTAACTATTGCACATACATCTTCAGACCTATAATCAGTAGGACTATTTGTCTCCCCTGTTCTACAAGAAAGCTACTGTAGATTCTCACTCATCTGCTTAGAAACTTCAATTTCCTGCTAATCCTTTTTTCCACAGTCACTTTAGTCTGTATGTTTTTATGCCAACAATGTCTTTTTGCGTACATTGCTCTTCCCCCTACCTCCAATCTTTCCATTTGTGTGGTTTATAAATATATTTTGATTTATTCATTTACGTTTAATGCTGTAACCACAATAAATTATAGAAGAAATAATCTAACATCTGAACATCTGTTCCCAGCACAAAGGTCTTTCCAAGATCCAGGACACAAAACTCTAGCTTCAGCACTGGAGTTGTAACAGGAACAATTCAATTACAGTGAGATTTTAATATAACTGTTCTTTTTTCCCCTGTTTGCTGTAACTGAAACAACTGACCTTTTTCATAAGTAGCCTGTATAGGAATGGAAGGGAATTACCCTTGTACCAGCTAAAAGATAATTCCACAGTCAACTCACCCATCTAGAATATGATACCCATTGTAAAGCATTTCCTTCATGGGAGTCCCACAATAAAAATCAAGCACATTGTGTGTCAGTAGGTAGATCTTTGTAATAGATCCTTTGCTCCAATATAATGAAAGTAATCCTAAACTCTGATTGCAGCAGGCAAATGTCTGCTGTGCTGGATGCATAGCATCTTACTCTCATTTATGCTTAGGCATGTTAACGTTATGCTGATAGTGTATAAGAGACATAAGAAAAATGAATATGTGTTTCCATTCACTTTAGGATGTAAAGTGCCTTCCCTTCTATGGCATTAGTGGCACAGCGGTAACGTGCTGGAAAAGTGGCCTAAGTGTAAAGAAGAATTTGATGTATACTATTCATCTTCCTCAATATTGCAACATGTTGTACAAAGGAAAAACAAGGTGTATCATACTGTATCACTGACATGGTCATGAGATTTGAGTGTATCAGTAGATAAACTGCAACTCCAAAATCATAGCAGACGAACAGCTTAGAAGTGAACTTTCTGGCAGTAGTTTTCTGTGGGTAAGTGAATTGCAAAAGGCAGAAGAAAAGGAATGGCACTGGGACAGCCGTTTTCACTTCTGTCCCCAAAATGCCAGTGCCCAATTATGAAAATGAGATCCCCAAGCAGACCTCTCTTTCTTGGTCACACTATTGTCTGGTATGATGATTTTTTTTCAAAAAACAGTCCTCAGGAAGTTTTGTTTACTTCTGTAAAGCTCTGTGCACTGATGTCTAGGATGGCAAATAAGAGGTGCCAGTCACATAAAACATTTTCTTACCAGGGTTTGCAGGACAGGTTTTTTTCTCATCATGTGGCTATAAATGCCAGTTAGACTTTGACAATTCGGAATCTTCATTGTGGCTTTTCCTCATCTGCATGCAAATTAGCTTCTTAAATATAACGTTCCTCCAATCCCCTCTCTAGTCCTCTTTTCTGTAGAGCAGCTTGTTATGATGCTTTTAATACAAGTGTTATCATGTGCTGGTTTCTTCTAAAATCCATCCTCTATTCTTGCCCTCCTCTTTCTGCCACTCCCCAAGATGAGCTCATCTACAAAAGCGTAGACTGCATTTTAAAAGATAAATGGGAAGCTGTGGGTGTCCGGGGCAGCCAACTTCATCTATAGGAATGTGATTAGACTCAGCCAGTGGAAAGTGCAACTACTTAATGCTTCCTAACTTATGAAAGGATAGGGAGCTCCTAGGAGACGTCAATCATGTTTAGAGGAGGTAAAAAAACCAAAAAGATTACAATTCAAAGGGTTAAACCAACGTTGACTTCTGAATCCTTCTTTCTTCCTTTACCCTGGGTTAATGACAACGGGGACTGTATATGTTATGACTTATGGCATCACTTCAGCTTGTTTTCACAGTCTGCCAGTGGCCAGGAAAGTGTGGAGCAATAATATTGCAGTATTTATTCGAAGACAATAAGCAGTCATTGCTGAGCTAGGGAAGCCAGGCCATGTTTATCTTCATGGATTTAGTCAGCTGGGAGATGAATAAGAGCCAAACTTGAACAAGCAAACATTTGCCTTCTTCTCCACAATGCTGCTATTTCACTTTGCATGGCTGAAGACATAAATCTTTCTTTGGTGGCAAGCAAACAGCTTCAGATACATGGCACTAGCTAGGCGTCACAGGACATCAGCTGAATACTTGTGACCCTGAGTGTTCACGAAAACAACCACAATCCATCTTAAAACAAAAAATGGCAACAATCTTATAACGCTTTAGCAGCAAACAATAAAAAGCTGTAATTCCTTCTGTGAACTGGTCTCTGACTAAATATCAGCTGTAAAAATGACTTCCTATCTATTGTTCTGGTCACAAAAGGAATTATAGGAAATTATTGATTGTAGCAACCAATTGTTGCAGTGCAAATACAGAAATAAGGGTTCCAAGCAGGTATAAAGCAATTTAACTTCTATTGATGCCTTCATGGGGTGACAGGGAATGTTTCAAAAAAACCTCCCACACAGGCTAAAGACATAATGATTTCATTGATATTTTCTTGGTGCAGGAATTAAAAATTCTATACCTCCTTGGATAGCCAGGCAGTCTCATGTCATAAAGGATGGGGGTGGGGAATAATATTCTGGGACCTTGACCTTTTAAGTTGTTGTGCAGTATGATTCAGGGAGTGTTAAAGCTGTTGCATTTCCACATGCAGGTCCTTGCTCCTGGAGTCATAGCAAGATGTTATGAGCATTTATCTGTTTTAATCCTAATATTTCCTAGAAGTCTTTCATACAAAGCCCTAAGCACAACTGAACAGCAATGCGTCCCCTGGTCTGCTCATTGCATGAATCAACAGTTTGGAGAGAGCTAAGGTAGACTTTCACCGCTCGTGTGTTAGCTCTGGTCAGTGCGTACGTGGGTACTTTGGCATCATTTGCCCAATATAACCTGGGCACCCACCTCTGTGACTCACTTCCCAAATTCGATGGGAAAGAAAACTGGGTGTATGAGTCAGAAATGAAACTATGACCCCACTAGTGGGTCCCCCGGTGCAGATTATGTATATACCAACCAGTCAGTCCATTTACCCAGGAATTAAAACACTGAGTCATGCAATGCTGCTTGACTGGAACTGCACATGAGGAGGGAAGGGGAGAAAGCAGACCTCTCAATGTTGTTACTGCTCCAAAGCTTTGTGGTGAGCTGCATTCATGTTTAGGTAAGCACGTCCTGTGCTCCCCTAGATATTTTTTTCCTCAACAGGAGATGTGAATGGCAGGAGGCAGTTTCTGAATGATGACAGTATGGAGAAGGTCACTGACTGGTGCCATGAACGTAAGGGAGCCTGACATGGGGGTGCCATCACCAAGCTGCTCTGCAAAGCTCTGAGGACAAATAGAGATACATACTTGGCTTGAGGGGCTTAAAGCAGCCAGAGGGATGTCTCATTAAAACCAACAATCCAGGCATTGTTCTTCTCACTGAATGGACATTTCAAGTCCTTTGCTATTGACTCCTTACTGTCAATGGCAATGGTGGGGTGGGGAGGGCTGGGGGGTCAAGGSAATGAGGATTTGGCTGTGAGCAAGTCTAAGAATAAATGACATTGTCACTGTGTTCCTTGTGGCAGTCAGCTATATGCCTCCCCACCTCTCCCAGTTTTAGGAAGAGAAGAGGTGAGGTGAAGTCATAAAACCAGATGCATCAGGAGCACACCAAGAATCACATTTCATCTTTTTTTTCTCAAAGTGGGAGTCATTTGGTAACCATGCAGAAGCGTTTTAACTAAAGCAAGATTGTTTCTGCTACTCGCTCCTTTTTAACTTTCACTTATTTACAAGACATTCATTGCAAAGGATCTGCCCTAAGCAGCCAGACCCTCTGTTGTTGTAAATAGTTGGTTGCAAAAATGTCCAGGAGGAGAAGGCAGATGGTACGTCCAGGAGTATAATGCAATATATACTGTGATCTGCCTACTGTGTCTTCCCAAACTGTAGGTGAGATATTGTGTGAGCAGCTGTTAGACATGTGGGAGGGGAGACAGCATGAAATGAAATGGATTAATAAAAACACAGAGAAAAGTACACAGAAATGTTTTCTAGTAATGAGAGTATAAAAACCTCAGCAGCTCCCCTGTACCAAACATAATGCTCCCTCTCACACACACAGTACATACAATAGCTCTCCCCAGACTGTGAGGCTTCCCGCTGCCAAACACACAAGCTAAAGTGCCGTGCTTTCACATCAGGAAAGAATAAGTGGCCCAGAGCCCATTACTGGGCTTTTGAGTCCAGGCCGGCATATATGTTAGGCCATATACTCCTCCTGCATTTTCGAAGTGTTTGTATTTGGAGTTGTCATCTGCTGGAAAAGAAAGGTGTTCCTAGATRAAGAAAGCTCTTTCCCTCATACTGTATTTTAAAGGAACTGAAGGGCAGTCTCATTCTTCCACCTTCTCCTCCACAGAGGAAAAAGTGCCCTTCTTTGCAACTTCTTAATCGCTTAAGTAATGTAGGCAGCTTCAGTATTTTATCTGGAAATGCTATTGGCTCTGAATTGGACAAAGCAGCATTCACCTGAAATAGAAAGAGGTTCTGGATTAAAATCTTATCTCCCAACCACAATTGTCTGTTGGGAGTTTGGACCCATGTGAATGACAGAGCTGAAACCTATGCGGTCTTGGAAGGTAAAAAGGAAAAATAAGAAGCCCCTGGCCTCACTTTCAATATAAAATCTACCCCTTACCTTAAAATGCAACTCACTTCTGGAAAGCAACTCTACCGGTAGCATTATAGCATTCCACACGTATTGAGTTTCACTGGCAGCCAGATCGTTTGTTTGCACTTTTGTAAGTCCTGTTGTCATTTATGCAGGTACTTCAGTACAGGTTGGTCTTAAGAATTCCCTCAATGTCTCAGTATCCAAAGGCAATGCCCCAGGATCTCAGAGCAGACATGGGTCTGGCTGCTCTCTGTCCAGCATAGGGCCCCAGTCTCACCCTGTCTCTGCACCGACAGGGACAGGTCTATAGGCTGTAACTGACACAGAGATACCTCTGGTCTTCATGGCCAAAGCTTAGGGAAGGGTGCTTGATGGTGTCCAAGAGAGGCTGGAATGCAGCTTGCTGGCTTCTGAAATATTTGCTCTGCAAGACCAGGAAGACGGAGAAGGTATAACAATACATGCCTGCTCACAGGATTGGTAAATGTGTCTCATAGATGAGGGAACTGAAGGAAGTAACTTTATGCCAATTATTTTTGGCATTGAGTTGCCCTTTAAAGTGGACTTAAGCAAGCAGACAGATGCAGGGAAAGACCAAAGTTTCAGGAGTATGTGAAACCTTCTGGCCGCTCACAGTCGATGACTTACATCTCAGGCTATGATTATGTGATTTCTTGCCATTATTTCCTAGTGCACTCAGAGTGAAGTCAACAGAAATAGGCCCTAATCACCTATATTCAAATTAAGAACCACTTAATTGCCATTCTTCCATAATTGGTGAAGAAATGGGGCAKAATAGCCTAAAAGTTACCAGCCATTATAAATGTTACTACATTCAATAGGCAAAATTAGGCATAAGGTAAAAAAAAAGTTAGATAATTTATGGTGTATTTGCATGTCTAACTTCCATTAATTCCTCACGAAAAAAAGTAGATCTCAAAATAGCTGCTGCACATTTCAAATTAGGTTTTAGGTCTTGAAACATTTAGCTGATGTGATTTACATTCGATTATGAAATGACAAGGTGTGACCATGGACAGAAAAAGTACAAAAAATAATTTTTAATGTGGAATAGGAACTTCAATGCACAAAGAAACATCCAGCATGCTTTAATTCACATTTCAGTTTTTCCCACGCTTCTTTAAACAGGAAAACTCTAGTTCAAATCCCATTTGTGTCACTTTGAAAAATACATCTTGGACTCTTCAYGAAGGAATCTGGTTTGAACAGAGCCAAACACCCTTCCACATGATATAAACTATTTTCCTTTAACTAGCTGGGCATCTCATCAGCATGGCTATGAGCTCAACTATCAGGACATGGTCTTCATTGGCTAGCAGCTTAAGCCCATGCAATCGAATAAATGCAATCCTTGACATTAAGAACACAAAGAAAACTTAACCAGTTGCCCATTACTCCACTGATCTTTACCATCTTGTTCCAGGTGGGCTCTCATAATTCCTGCTAAAAGACATCAGTCTGAAAAACGAGGTGGGATCTCTGTCTTACTTCACTTGTTGTTAGGGCAAAATTCAGAGCTTCTTTTTGGGAAGAGGTAGGTCAAAGCTTTGTCAGATTCATTTTAGGAAAGAAAAATGCACAGAATATTAAAACACTAAGATGTCACAGATATTTGAAATCCCTATTCAAGAAAAGACTTCATTGCTCCTAACATATGTACCTTTAGTTGTGGGATCAAAGAGCTCAGATACTATAAATGCAGTATTTCGGTTGCCTAATTTAACCTCTCTCTAGTTCTAGCAACCTTATCAGCTTTAGTGCACAAGTTTTATCTGAAAAGGAATTACAACAGATAGACAAGATTACCTTCCATCCCCGCCTCCTTCCTTAAGCAGGTGTCCTCTCATATTAGAAATT
Organism: Phoebastria nigripes; assembly: GCA_035582835.1. NCBI lineage: Eukaryota > Metazoa > Chordata > Aves > Procellariiformes > Diomedeidae > Phoebastria > Phoebastria nigripes. The sequence goes on along the minus strand of JAYKAV010000107.1, from coordinate 82,416 downwards.
GGCCTGTTTCACAGAAGTGGTCAGGTTCGGTTATCGTGATGACGCCTTCTGAGTTTAAACCACCTCTAAAGCATATACAAGGAAACCGGCTTTTATTATACATAGCTAATTACTTTTTAACATGCTAACTAAACAAAACCATGGTTACACAAACCAGATGTGCAGTTTACTCCACCTCAGTGTGYAGCAGCGAGAAGGCCAAATACAGTAGGCGGGATGAGATCTGTGAAGAGCAATATAGATTCATTACACATTGGCATAGATTCACTCGAGACACACCAATTAAGACCCAGTGAAGTGAGGTTCTGATTCAATATATTTATTTATTTCATCACTACTATTGAGTAGTTATAGGGGAGAAAATTAATGAAAATTGTTTTTAAAAAACCACCCTCGCTCTGACCAGGCAGCCATTCAATATTTCCCAGGCCACGCAGGCTCTATGGGGAGTAATGCTGGGCCAATTAATATGTGCTCACTGGCAGTGCTGGGATGGAAATGGCAGCAGCACCTGAAGAGAGCTCAGGTGGAAAGCAGTAACCTTCACCCTTAAAATGATGTGAGGAATGACAGTGGAGACGAATGAATAGAAGTGGAACTGGATGAGATTTCGGCAGGCCACTCGCTATAAAGTAAAATAATGGAACAAGTATGAAGGTAGGATTAGGAACAAGGAGGAAGAGGGTGAGGATAATGGATGAAAAGCAGCCAGCCTCAGAAGTGTGTTAGTGGAACAAATGCACGAAGAGGCACTACCTCCTAAAGCAGGAGGAAGATGTTGGAGAAACCATGTGTGTGAATGTGATCAAGGGAAGACAACTATTTTGTTGCTGAAATGAAGTCACATGTGGAGAAGGTAAACATCATCGGATAATCTCACCAGCTGAACAGCTATCTACATCTATCTTATTTCATCATATTCCAAAACATTTGTCATGGTATTTTGAATAAAATACTAGAAACATTTCAACTGGTCCATTTCTTCTGGTTTTGAATCATAGGATAAAAGCATGGCAAAATTCCCACTGACATTAATTGTGCCAGAATTTCCCTTCTGACTGTTTCCCATCCACACTCTCAGTTCACAGCTACCTCGGTTACCACACATGTTATCCATGAACAGGTTAAAAAAAAAAGTAGTACAGATAAARCAGCTTTACAGAACTTGAATTTTGTAAACATGTAAGTGTGTCTTAATTTTACATCCAGGAGTAGTAAAAACAATTAAATCAATTAACTACTCCTATTAGTGAAGATAAGCATATGCATGTGTAAGTGTTTGTATGACTGGGGTGTAATTATGTAATTGCTGTATCTGATGGAATATCACTGCATACCTCAAGATCAGGTTACATGTATTTTGTCTGTCTGAATGATCAAAGCTTGTGCAATTTAACTCCTAACTTGGGTGCAATTCCCAGCAACAGCAGTTATACAAACGCCTTTTATCAACTTCCTTGGCTTTCTATTTTCCCGTGAAGATTTCTGCTGTGACATAGGAAACATGTGAGATATTTCAAATGTAGGATTTCTGCCAGCCGGTGATTTATTCCATTGATTACATTGTCATTTAATGGGAAGAGGCAAACCATTTTAACYGCTCATATAAACTGCAGTGGTGAGCTGAATTCTTATTTAATACAATAAATTTAGTTGCAGCTTTGTACAAGTTGTCTGATTCACTCCACACATTACTGCTACAGTACATTATATTCACTTTCGTCCCATAAAGTGTGTTTGTACAACAATGGTGACCACTAACTTGTGTCTGTCTAAATAATTCAAAGGGAGGGAAGCACGTGCAATTTGCTGCTGAGTGATTTTGGTTATCTATCACAATTCGATGTCAATTAGATACTTTGCATATTTAAAACAAAACTAAGTATAATTTTTCAATCTTGTGTTACACAAGTTATGCTTTTTGATGGTTACTTCTTCAGTTCCCCAGTTACTCAGATTTTAGTACATTCTGAAATAAGTCTTTTCTAAGCAATATTATTTATTAGCACTATGCTGATCCACATACAGTATAATAATATCTTATATTTGTCATATTATGCTGATTTCAAAGAACTTGTGCCAAGGCTTCTCTGTACATCTAAACACAGATTTTCAGAAGGACAGCTCCAGAAGGCCCATTAGTGTTGGGAGTGTGAAATTAATAACAAAAAAGCAGAATATTTCATTTTGTTCTTCTAAAATTTAAGATTCTAAGAGACCAAGGTAAGTCACCAAGACCTCTGATGAACATGAGCTAGCATAAGTAGGGAAATCACAAGCTATCAAATTACCAACCTGTCAGTTCAACTCTTACATGAATGCTTTTACTCTGTTGCTTTTTGCAAAGTAAAATGGTTTAACTGAGGAATGGTTGCTCACTGAGCCATAATGAAAACCTGTACCTGCTTCAGAGTGAAAGCCCCCAAATAGTCCAGGAAAATGTGTGAGTCAAAAACTAAAAACTGGAGTAGTCTTGAAAGTTTGGACTCTCTCTGCTTTGTTGTTATAAAGCAGAGGATCTGGGGGTTCAGTTTGGTCCAGAGTAGGGTTTCTGAGTTATCGTCAACTACTGCAGCGCTGGGAGACCTGTGAAGTCTTGGACCTGTTCTGTTACCCASAGAGTCCCTTAAACTCTAGGGGTGTTTGCACCCAGAGCTTTAGAACAAAATTTGCTTCCAGGAAAAGCTCCCATACATGAGAGGATCAGGAAAGAAGAAAATAGGAGGCACTGTGCTTTTACCAGTCTTTCTTTTGCAGTTTTCTGTAGACATTCCCTGTCCCATTACTTTTTATTGATACAGGGAAGGGACCCTAGCGAGCCTGTAGCATATATTTAGGTTGTCCTGAAGGGAAAAAAAGAAAAAAGGAAAAAAAGTAAGATGGAAAAGAAAAAGAAAAAAACCCAACCAACAAAAACCTAAAGTATTCTCCTTATTCCTGGGCACCATTCCCCTGGTAAGTGTTGACCCTACAAAAGGTTGGGGCTCTGGAGTCAGGCACCAGCCAACCTTGAGAATGCTTGGTTTCAAATGTGCTTTTTTTTTTTTTTTTTTTAATCTAAACAAGGCGATTTCCCTCCTCCTCCCCTTTGTCTGATACTTTACTGCACATTACATTATTTAGAAAAATGTCACTAGAGGAACACTCTGTGTGGTCTCATAAAATATTAACGACTCCTGAAAGAAAACTTGAAATCAAGATGCTCTTTCATGCTAGGGTATGTACTCTCTTTTGTTGGCTTTTTTTCTTTCTTTTCCCTTCATGGAATCTGAATTGCTTGGCTGTCTTTCCCTTGATATGAGCTGCTCCTTACATTTATCATATTCCCCTGGAAGAAGAAGAAGGGAGCTTCAGGGTACAAATAGTGTGATGCTGATGGTAACCAAGAAGTGACCTGTCTCTGCAGGAACAGCTTCTGCAGATACTAAACTAAAGTCCTGTACAGTCATTTATTTTTTGGTTAATGTCAATGAACAAGAAAAGTGAAGGAGGGGAATGAAATAAAAAGCCAGAACAAGCTGATTTCTCAATCAAACACAGATTTCTGGCAATGACCAATTTACTGTTTTAAAACATATCTGAAGACACAACAACTGGTTGTAATTCTTTTAAGGAATGGGAAAAAAAGAAAAAAGCACCCACCAAGAAAACCTCCATGTAAATTGAAAAGCAGTCTGCATGGGGGAAAAATAATCTGACTGAAAACTAAAGGAAAGTAAATCTTCCCATAGTAAAGGCCTATAAATTTAGAAGTGGACAGCAGTCCTGAGTAGAGAATACCGACATTTTAAGTGAAACATTTGCTGGCAAAGTGGCCGTCGAAAGTGGTTATTGAACGTCTTGCAAAAGAGCAAATTGTGGACTAGAGGTCTTTCTTATATTTTGTAGCAAAGCCAACTTCCATTGATACCACCTCGATGTCAGCCCCTTTCTGCAGCCATTTGTAAAAAGGCTTGTGATGTGAGATTGACGACTTAAATACTTCATCAATCAATGCTTTAGCCAATGTGTTGTTCAGTGATTGGTGGAAAATTCAAGTAATCCATCTTACCCCATCACCCTTGTTCTTTATTCTCTTCAGGTATTTTCATTTTTTTCCCCCCTCTTTATTTGTTCACTTTCACTACAATCTGAAAGAGAAGCTGGGCTGGGAGGGAAGGGCCTGCTGCTATCTTTGAAAACCTAATCATTGCAGTAAAACTCTCCGGTGCAAAGTGCTACTGAATTAACTGAACTTTTAATGATCCTAGAGGTGGTCCTGGTGCATATGGACTAGCAAAGCACAGCATAAGGCTGCAATTTGTGCCATTCTGTCAAATTAAATATGTCAAACATCCTGAATCATTTATGTAATCAACAATAAGACGCTTATTTCTGCTGAATTAATCTGCTAAGTAGCTTTAAGGAAAGAAATAGGTATGACACAAAGCTAAACAGTGAGTGTAAAGAAACAAAAAAGGGTTTAGGTTATTCATTTTCGCATAATGGAAGGACATCCTTTGCTCAGAGAGAGAATACCCTTTGCTTGTGAGTGAATATTTATGTTGATATCTGGTACTCCTAATTTTAATCTCAATAAGGATTTAAAATCTTAACTACCTACTTGAAATTTTAGTATAGATTATACAGCCACAGCATAGGCTTTATAGCAATCTAGATGAATAGGATTTATTCATCTAGATTTTGCTTTTGCATCTAACAAAAAATGTTTCTAACATAAAGGAACAACTTCATTTTTTTTGAGATATGGGTGATGGTTTTCCTAAAATATTATTATTACACAGACAAATACAAAATTACAAATAAATACTGGTTYAGAGGCATATGTTTTTAAAGGCTTGAGGTGGCAAAGTATTTATGTATCCACTTAGTTTCAGGCATATATGTAGATTATTTCTGTTTGCTGGATCTAGTAGAAGTGTTTGCATTTTGAGTTTGTTTTTGCAGGAGATGATAGAAATTAAGTTATCTTTAGGACAGAGCTGTCATAAAATTTTTGATTTGCAATGAAAAGAGTTTATAAATGTTTTATAAAATATATATTTGTCTTCAAGTATGTGAAAAAGTGACAGACATCCCCAAACCTGCCATTTCAGTGGGAAATTTTAGCACACATTTTTAAAGGACTATTCRTTGGATGTTAATTCAGATACTGGCCAGTATGAAGGCAGAGAGCCATAAGCTTCTAAAGTTGGTGTCTGATTTATTCTGAGTTTCATGCATAGTTTTTTGTTGAACATTATCTTAATCACATCAGTTTGAATCAGGACTGTAGTCAAAAGGGAGAGAACAAGTGAGGAAGAATCTAAAATACACTGGCAACTGCAGAGGCCAGGCAATCCACTCATTATGCATTTTTTTCAAATCAACATAAGAAAGTCTCCAGAGAGTAAAGTGAATTTTATGACACTTTTGTTTCCTTTCTATTAGTTTATTTATTTTCCACTTTCAGGAATTTGGGTCTCCAAGACATTTGGGTATGTCATCTTGGGATATTCTTAGTCTGCAAAATCCCAGATAGAGGCCACAATCTGGGCAAAATACCCTCAATGTTTGTCTAGCAGCAAAAAAGTAGTGAGAAGATAACTTGGGGCTAGATTATGACCATGTTTATATCATGATTTAGTTAGTTTTACACAAGACAGACCTAAGACTACAAAACAAATTCAAGATAGTTCTGCACAGAGAGTACATGAAAGAATTAAGAAAAACAAAAGAGAGAGAGAACTAATAAAGAACTAAGAACTACAAAACCAAAAGAGCGTGAGAACTAAGAGACAAAACTTTATCTGGATCCACATTAAAATGCTGTACAGACTCAGTCAGTACCCAGCAAGACATTATTGCATTATTAAGCATCCCCATTTTCTGAAGGTTTTAATGTTGGAACACCGAATTAGTCCAAAAAGTTCAAAGCAAAATAATCAGAATAAGAATTTTCATGACTTATCTCGACCCATTATCAGGACAGTAACAAAAATAGGGCCAAGAGGGAAGTGGCTACTCTTCCTCCATACACTTCACCTTTCATTTCAAAGCTCCCGATGCCGTGTGTTGCTAAGTTGATGTTTAAGGGACATTTGATACTCTTTCACCTGGATAAAAGCAGATTTCTTTGTGTGCATTTGTGTGTTCATAAATGAGCTGCTTGGTGAATCATTCTTGTCATTAGCAGGTAGATAAACTGCAGGGAGGGAACAAAGTCATCATTTCTACCTCTGTGAAAATGATGGGGGTTTTTTAATTATTAAAATGCAATTATTTCCATTATTGATGAGCGTGATACTCAGGACAGCATCAATACAAACTGTCCAGGACACACACTCACTTGGATCTCAGGCTGGTCTGGCTGCAATAGAGTATTGATGCCAGTGTTTGTTTCACTTCTAATTCACATAATGGATGAGAACTTAAATACAATCCATGGCAAATTAGTACCTAGGAGATTGGGTTTATTTATTTATTTATTTAATGTGTTTATTTTTGTTACATGTGAGCCCTTCCACGATACCGAAGTAGGAGACTTTCTGTATTAAGGCAATTAAAGAGCACTAGAATTTGAAACATAAAAGCTGATTAATATTTGAGGTACGTTATCTAGGCTCTAAGAAACTAGCCACCAGTACAGGTGTCAAGTTGCTTTCTAGCCCCTGTATTCTGCACGTTGCTTTTTTCCCTATAATATATACATAGACATATTTGCATGCAGGTATTCATTTATATGCCCATGCACTTCTGATTATAAAAAAATACATGTAATTATTTTCATTTTCCAAAATTGTCTTGCTGCTTGTTTCACATAGTGCTTGCAAATCACAGAGAGACTGACAGACACTCTTCATGTTTTGGCTTTGGGAATGGAGATGTCACTTCATTCTTTTGGACCTGACCCATGAAGACTTGTGGCTCTTAAAAGTACTGAGGCTAGGGAAGTTGGAGACATTCTGTGTGGTCATTGCTGGGGGCAGAAGGGAAGCTGGTGTCCTCTGCTGCCTCTCTCCACTCAGTCAATAACTCCCTAGAGCCTGTCCCGTCCCTGCCACTCCCTGCTTAAACATTAACAGTTTGAAATGAAATGCCCATAAATGTGATTTATCCCATGGGCCCACAGTTCATTATATGGGCATTGCAGTCTTCCGTGGCTATGCAAATGCCTCACATGTTTGGATGTCCTTCTGAAAACGTCCGTGCCCCATCCAGCAGAGAGCCAGGTCAAATGCATGCAGGAAACCTGCGCCTGACCTGAGAGCTCCTGGGTCTGCCCTGTGATGGGCACCGCAGTGGGTGAGACCCCAGAGTGCCATGGTTTCCAGCCTCCATTGCTTCGTTTCTGTGGGAATCAAAACCCGGGCTTTAAGGGCAGCAAAAAGACTGATCCAAAGCCACGCTTCCAAAGACACTGCGAGCCACAGGCCCTCTCATTTTGTGACAAAGCTTAGCCCCCCTGCTTATAAGTTTTTAGAACAGCAACCCCTTCCCCAAGAAATTAGATAGTGACTCATATAGGACCTCAGTATAAGCGCATTTACTCTTATCAAAAGGCAACTAAAGATACATCTTCCAATAAAACAAAGTCCATTTTTCCTCTATCTATACCGCAAGTCTAAAATGGGCCTTGCCTTTCATGTTTTCTGCTAAAAGTTGAAAACATCATCTGTACAAAAGCAATGACAAAGGCTGTGTTTGACCAAAACCCTGATGTAGGCGGGTTTTTTTCTAGACAGGAGATTTGGTAAAATGCACAAAAGCAACTGTGCAAAACAACCAGTACAATACTGTATATCAAGAGTAATTAAAAGCCTTCATTAAAAATGTGACAACCAAATCATTTTATATTAGACAGAGAAACCCCTATCGACATTTTAAAATAATGAATAAACAGAATGTCAATTCACTAACATTTGCTATTTAGACTTTGATGCATACTCTTAGCTCTAAAATCTGCTCCTGGATACACACAGGAAACTCCTATTGAAGTCAGTTGGAGTTGTTTATGTGTAGTTGGCAGCGAATTTTGGCCCTCAGACATTTTTTAGTGTTCATTTAAGAGAGTACAGGCTAGCATAACCCTCAGTTTAACCCTCTGTTTGAAGACATTGCTCTCACTGGATCCTTACATCATGGCTACGGACCATTCTCTTAACACAGACCATACTARTTCCTACACAGCTTAGGCAAAAGTGGCAATGCAGTTGCTGAATTCACTTGTTGTGTGGGAATTTATTACTGATATAGACAGATAAGCTAGAGCTGATTGAATTTTTCCTCTCTGTTATTGCAAAATCTGATCTCTAGTATCGAGCAAAACACCGTATAATTGTTATGGCAGACTTTAAGGTCCCCTGTCCGTGATGGACATTATGTTATGTCATAGACGTAACAGAGACATACCATCCCACTTATGACAGAGCAGCACAAATGAGGATGAGGCAGGTGCTCAGAAGACTGGATTAGTCTTCTGAGACTTTAAAAGGTCTTTAAAAGGTCTTCTGAGACCTTTAATAATTATTAAAGCAGACCTGAGGACTGATGCAGATGTTAGCGAGTACATTTTCTGGACGTCTCCCAAATCTCCTTTCCCTAAGCATTCTCTTTATGTCCCATCTCTGCCCTTTGCTCGCCACCTTCCCAGCCCCCAGCCCAGCTCCTTTCCCTTCCTCTCACAACCAGGTGGGTACAGCTGTGACAAAGTAGGAGTTAGCGGTGGTTGGATGCCGTGACTTCTGCTCTCGGCTCTGCGGCTCGATCCTCCAGTGGGCACACAGAGTGGAGCCAGGGAATGGCAGGGCTACCCACGAGTGACAAGCGGCTCTCCTGAGCTCCGTGAAACACTGGGGGAAGAAGTGAGACCTCTTAGGAGCTCCAGGACTTTGGGCGCAGGTCTGCTCCTTGGAAGGCTGTTCCTCTTGGTGAAACTGGATGTTGCATCCATCCTGGCAGACAGTCGGCTAGAAAGCAATGGCAGTGCCTGCAGATTAGAAGGATTCTTCATTATTAGCGTARGTGATCAAAATAAGGTAGTGTGTAGAAACAGAATTGCAGTCCTACATTTACATGGGAGCAAGGAGGCCAGCCAACAGTGGGTGATGTTTAGTTCTGCCTCTCCTCTGTGCTCCTCTCACTTGAAATGGTGCTTTGGTTTTTCCACCTTCAGTCAGCAAGCGCTTGAGTACATTTAGTACTACATGTTTTCCTTTACACTTCTCCCTGCCACATTTCCAGCGAACACAGGCATGCTGTGCTTGGCAGAGTGAGAAGCTAGGGAACCAGGGGGACAGTTTTGTGCACAATCAGCAATCATCACTTTTCCTTACGAAGCAATAGGGATTTTCCCAGCCAGGAAACCCACAGGCATTTTTTTTTCTGTGCTTGGAGGCCTTAGTTTACCTAAGCCTCCCAAGTCTGATATTTGATGTTGATGAGCCATAACCGGTGTAAGCATATGTGCATGGTTCACGGTTCGCCTGAACATCAGTGCAGTGCAAAGTGATATAGCACTTGAAGCACTGCTGGATACGAGAGGTACGAAAAGAAAGTGGGGGCTACTTTGTGTTTACTTCTATAGCAGCTCCCTGAGTGCTTTTCCTACTTCAGTTAYGGTCCAAGGTTTTACACATGCAAGTGAACAATGATTTGCTCACCAAAATCAGTGTTGTGGTTGTAGTGGTAGGGGTTAACACATTTTTTTATAAATGCTTTTAACTTTAGCCTTGTTTTTAGGCATGAGAAGGAGCTCTGCTTCTCTCTATGTGGGGTCCCACATATTAAGAGTTTATTTTAAATAATTCTGTGGTGTAAAATCGTATCATTTTCATGGCAGTMCTTCCGCTGGTGTTAATTGCTATACACTTAAAGCAACCCCCAAAATACAGTTTTAATGCTCATTTTTTATGTCCTCATCTAATTTCTAATTCCTGTATTTTAACAAGTACTAGCCAGCGACAGTTTTTCCATTAGATTTGACGGTTAAATTTACAGTTTTAAACTGTTTTTATGACATCCAGATACATCAAGGTGACAAGTCTACTGGTAAAACAACAATTTCAGTACCGCATTTACAGTCAAAAACATTTTTTGTCACTCCTAAATTGACAAATTTCAATTGCTCCTTATTGTTAAAAACAATTTTTAAAATTACACAGTGAGAACATAACAGTCTCTGTCACTGTGTAATTAAGTCCCTTGAACTGTTTGCTATATATAGAAATACTGTATTATAAAGTGTTAGTTACCGTTAAAAAAATTACCAATTACATTTATAGTGAAAACCATTAAATTGATTTACAGCAAAACAGTTAATTCGCTGTGTTTGTGCATAAAACTGCTAGTAATGTGACACAAAATGTAGTTTTCATTTTGAACTCTGCAAACTTAGGAAAATTATAAACAGGAAGATACAATAAAGCTAATGAACATCTGAAATGCTTATATTCAATAAATGGCTTTACACTTAGAAAATACTTCTGCTGGAGAGACAGTTTGCTGGTTTCCAGCATAGTGCAATTCTTTGGTGTAATGAGAAATTTTGAAAAGAATTAAGAAGGGTCTGACTCTTCCTGCRAGGGTCCAGCTCAATTATGGGCTGAAATACATCTTAATTTCCAACTTAATTTCAAGCATATTCCAGTGCTTTGCTGGTCTTGGTCTCATAAATGTGGAAGGTAGGTCGTGTATATCAGTGTTACATACATTTACTATCAGCGTATTTTAAGTTTTTAATGTTTTCTTTCATAGCTAATAATGAATATGTACATTTCTCAATTAACATTATTTCTGATGTTGTATAGTTTTAGGTGTCACTTCTAAATACACAGATGTTACTTCCAGGTTCAGTTGAAACGTATTTTCCATTTTATCTGTCTTCAATATACTATAATAACCCAGTAGTTATTTACCAGTTTGTGTATACTGCATGCACAGAAACAAAACAAGGCAACCTGGCATATAAATTTTACCCATAGTAAAGTGACAGTAAGTATAGTCGAACCAAAATAATACCATAGCATAGCAAAGTAAATCCATACCTCCCTTCATCGTAAGTCTTTTGTTTTCTTTTAGACATCTTCATCCCCCACTAATCCATCAGACAATAAATCATCAGCTTTTGGAAATTTTTTACCTAGAGGGAGAGACTCCTAAACCTCGTTGGTGAAATCAAGCCCTCGTTACAGTCAAGGGGAAAGTCACCTTTGTTTCAGCCTGACCTAGAGTAACTTGAAATCTTTATGTTCCTGAAATGCACCATTTTGTAGCTGCTGTTCTATTAAATAAAAACATCAATGGATGTATTAGCAGAAAATATATGTGAATTGGTGGGTGACTGTACATTTGTTTTTAATAGACATTATGCCCATTGTTTACAGTGATGAATTCTTGCTTCCTTACAAGTAGGAAAAAGAATCTCCCCCTTATCTAATCRGAATATAGGAGGACTCAGTATTCACAGCCACAATAGCTGAAGGCCTGATATTGAGATGATGGAATAACGTGCAAGAAGTAAATATTTGGCTGTCTTTATACAAACATTGAGAAGCAATGAAGAGGTACTACAAGTGTACCTGCTTTCTAACTTAAAAAGAGCACTTTAATTTTTTAAGCATTTTCTCATTATAAACTTGAACTTGCAGAAGACAATCAAGCAATTTGCTAAAGTTTTTCCCACCAGTCCAAATCATTCACCAGAATGAGGTAAAAACCTTGATGATTTACTTGTTTCCCCTTTATTTTCATATCTGACATTGTTTCCTACATAACAATAGATGCTAATTAATAAAATTTGATTAAAGACCAGCCTGTAGATGCAATGTCTCATTGTGAATCATTGGTATAAAAAGCATGAATGAAGAGGGAAAAAATGTCACGATTCTGTCTTACACTGGTAATGTACGTAATGAACTGTTGAGCGCAAGGCACAGACATGCTGAGAGTTATCAGCTCTTTCTCAAACAGCAGAGGCATAGACCGCCCACTGCTCTGGGATGCTGCTGTCCTACAGGCAATTTGAGACAAAGGTGAGTGACTCATTTGGAATCCAGATATTTCTCAACAAAACCTTCGATACTCTGGGACAGAAAGGGTAATTACGAGGAGAGTGATAGGGGCTAACAAGACCAATACTGCAGCTCATCTGCTGTGGCAATCTCCAGTTTTCAAAACCCAAGTGCCATTATGCTCGATTGTTCTAACTAAGGAAAACAGGTTGTTTTGTTATCAGCCATTTTCCCTTAAATATGGGATAGGTTATATATACTGTGTTTGGTCTATCACGATCATTAATAAATGAAGCTGGTTCAAAGTGTCTGTACTAAGATAGAAAGAAAAATACCATACTCAGAAGAAAAGATTAAAACCCACAGAAAATGCAAATTATTACTTTCAGTCAAAATTTAGAATGAATTTTACTAGCTCTGGAATGATGCTGCATTCAGATTTTTAATGAAAATGAAATGATGTAATTTCACTTACTTCAAAACACTGAGACTGGCAGTAACATAACATCAATGTCAAGAGTGTTTGTTGGCCTCAGCTTAAATCGTGCCTATTTTAAAGTGTAAAAATTAAGTGATGCATGAGACATGGTCAATTTTCTCGTGTAAATCATCTGCTACAGACATCAGATTGCAACTCAATGAGCAACATATAATTGCTTGTTTCTCCTACATTTTCTAAGTACAAACTATAATTTCACAAAATATTTTTATTTTTAGCAAACGAGGGACCAAACCCCTGATATTTTATTTTCTTGGAAATGCATTTTTTACATAGTATCATCTTTAAGGTATGACGTGAATCGGTCACTGTCTTTTAAGACATGCGTTTAAGACATGCGTTTACGACGCATGTAGTTTCAACAATATAACTTAAAATCACTGTCTCTAGCTATATGAAGTATGGAAAGGGTTACATTTCAGCAAGCTTTATCATATCAATTAATGAGCCTTTTCATGCCTTCTTAACTCTTATTTTACTATAAAGTTTTAAACTAGAAATCACTGTGACAAGTTAATGACCTTGAGTTTAATGTTTAAACTGGGACGTTACTTAGGTCACAGCATGAATGAAAACAAAAATCTTTTTATAAACTTCCTCCCTTTTGGTGCATGCAGCCTTTCCCATTCTGTGCCTCCGTGGGTGTCAGCTGGTCCTTGGCAGTAGAAGACATGTTCTTGCATTCTCGGACTCCATGGTTGTCACCTATAGTGAGGAGAACAGTTAATAAAGTACAGCAGCGCTGAGTTCTTCACTAGTTACCCAGATTTGTTGATATGCTGCCCCGAAGGGCTTGTGATTTCACTCATTAGTTATACAGTAAAAAATCTGAATCCTTTCAAGCACTACAAATGCCAACTCTAACAGAAGAACAAGAGCTTCAAAGTGGATCAAAGCTAACTTTTCTGGCTCCTGGTCTCCCTCACAAAATTCCTGATTTGTGTATGTGTGAATGAGCACAAAACTGGAAGACACAAGATTGAACAAAAGAATTTAACTTTTTGGTTTCAGTGAGGGAAAAAAAAAAGGCAGCTGAAAAGCTAAGGTGTATCCCATGCAGACCAACAATCCAGAGTCCCATGAATTCCGAGATTTTTACTTGCATGCATGGTTTTTTTTTTCCATATGTTTTTAAAATGGTAATTTTGATGAAATGAGGAGCTTTTTATCTCCCTAATATCTGAATTCTGCAAGAATGCTATAGGTTTAAAATKAGATTGTTCACCAGTCTTTTTATTTTTTCTAGTTACGATTCAAGTTGGAGCATCAGTGACATGGTATCCTCTTCAGATACTGGTGTGTTTATTAGCTTTGGCTCATACTGTTGTGCCTTGGATGACATCTCCCCACGCTCTCCGAGCTGTAGCTGTTAGCTGCTGACCCTTGGCAGGGAACGCCTGATAGTCCAAGAGGCAGCCCTGAAGCCCTGCACATGTCCTCTCACTGAATCTGTGTGAATGGGGGATGTAGGGAAAGGGGTCTGCAGAGCATCACTTCTGAGAAATCACCTCCTCCCACACTTTCCTAGCCTGAGCACAAACGAGGGGGATGCTCCAGTCACACCGATTTCTACACGTCAGTGCCTTTTCCTTTACCCATGCTGACTAGCTCTTTTTTGATGTTCATGCATTTTACTTGCAATCTAATATGTCACATAATATTAAAAGACATAATTAGCTGAGGAGTTGATCCTGCTCTCATTCAAGTCAACAGGAATTTGGCTTTGAGTGAAAAGGGGAGGGATAAGATGAGGTAGGGTCAGAGGTCACCCAGTTTAAAGAAATTTATCTAGGTTCACTTTAAAACCCACATAAATCTTTCTCTCTTTGCATTGGGGATAGACAGCTAGAGGAAGTAAAAAGCGTGGCAAAAGATTTGCAGACAGCTTGTCATTTGGAGGCAAATGTAGAAAGAGTGGAAGCCCCCCCCATTGTAGTTTTTTTTCCCATTTCAATTACTTTCTGTTTTTCTCTTCCCCTGTAAGGTGTAGAAGGGAGAAAAAACAGCCTCTATTCACACTAAGATTATTGCAAACTTGCAAAGTTCAGAGATACCCAACAGACTTCAGTGAGGACCCTCTTGGCATGTATACCACAATCATGTAATGGGATGCTCATGCATCACATGGCCAAAAACCAGGTGGCTGCAGTTCACGTGCCAGGTGCCCATCACAAGGGTGTACCTGCATTTCAGAGAGGTTATATGACAGATATGTCCCCACTGCTGTCACGAGAGGAGGCCCAGGGTGTATCTACACTCCACTCCCATCATGTGGATGGAAGTGCAACTGCCTCGCAATGGGAGAACCTACCTTTTTATGGTACGACGGATGCACATTTGGCCACATGAAGGTGGGGGGAGACCACACATCCCTACAGTACGGAATGCACTTCTGAAAATGTTGTCTGGCACAGAACCTAGTCTATCACAGGGCCTGTGAGGCTCTTGGAAAAAGACAGGAGGAGCACGTGGAGCATTGCCTCCAGCAATCTGCATCCAGCCTGCAGACTGCAGGGTGGCCTCTCTTGGAGTAGCTTGATCAGCTATAATGTTAGGAGGGAAAAAAAAAAAAGTAAGAATTGATATCCTGTAACAGAAAGGATGAAGGACTGATGAAAAATTTATCTGTTTATGCACCCAATCTACTACCACAGCACAGGGTTGTCTAGTTTATATTCAAAACCAGAAATGTCATAGGAAAGGGTGATGCTTTCATTCTTTCTCCTGTACTCCCTGCCGCTTTCAAAGTGTGCACAGTTTATGAAGGACAAAGTTTATTATTTATATAATAATATAATATTTATTATTTATATAATAATATAATTATTTGTATAATAATAATATTATCTCATTCCTCAAAACATCCATCATATTTTTCTCTCACATCTACCAGCCTTCCAATGATGGAAAGCCAAAACACAGCAGCAGCAAAGATAAAGCCCATGATGTGAATGCAGAGGCACTTTGCCTATTGAGMATTTATGAGTATGTAGTATTTGGCATTTGAAGAATCCTCTGGCACACTATTCATAGAAAAAAACAGACACTCGAGAGATGAAATTTAAAAAATATATTAAAAGACCTGATTTTTTGCTCGAGGCTGTTTTCTGAATGCTGTTCAATTTACATCTGTTTAGTGATTTATTTAATAGCTGTGACTAAAATAATAATATGGAATAACTACAGAAGATTAAACTAAATTTTGTCTTGTAGATATCCATGGATAACCTCATTATGAAACAGCAAAGGCACCCCATTTACTATGACATTACTACTAGGGTGATTAGGATAAGACTACTATAATTCTATTGCTTTGATTCTGGCTTTAGAACTTGACTAAAGGTGTAGCCCCTTTTCTGAAACACTCTCCTATTTGCTTAAAGTGTATTTATGTCCACAGGCATTTGGCAGTGCTGGTGGTCAAGGAACTGTGGAAACTGCYGCTGTCTGTGAAATTTTTCTTCAGAATTTCTTGTCACTTAAAAAAGTTTCAGCCTTGTCACATGTTTTCAAGGCCACTGTAGGACAGCATCAGTACATACTTCTTAAGTCTGCCAGGGGAAGATGCTGATTACTGTAAAAGGGAAACGTTTCCTTGATGTGGGAGTGATGTGGAGGGGAGAGGGAGCCAAGGGTCATGGTTTAGCACTAAAATGGCTGCCAGGCTTACAATGGCAAGTACTGAGGAACTCCTGGGTGTGATATAGGTATTTCTTCTTCTGACAGGACATCGATGATATAATTAGACTTTCTTGACATTAGCTCTTTTATTGGAGCTGGGGTTTTTCCTCCCTCTGATTTAACTAGGAAATTTTTCCCTAAAAATCATTTACAATTTTTTAAAGGAAAGACTAAGTAATCTAAAAGTAAAATCTCTTTCACCAGGGAGAGTGAGTTGATCATGTGCTGTTTCTCCATTTTCTGCCACTACATGTTTTCAGTTTTGTTCACTAAAAGAACAGGGTGGTGGAGCCAAGAAAAGGCAAAAGCCCAACCCAAACAGAAAAAGGAAATACTTATTCCTGGCCTTTTTTTTTTTTTCTCCTGAAAATACATATTGAAACATACAACCCTTTTGCACCTTGGAAAGAATATACTATATTTTGTCAATGAGCACTTATGAAGGAAAATAACTGATTAGCTTTATCCTTATTCTGGCAGATTCAGCTCTGAGCCAGCAGCAACACATTCCAAAATAATAACTGCTGCCACTATGTAAGTCTAGCAAGCAATCAAATGCTAAAAAAACCAACCCTTTTTATTTGTTCATTGAAATTTGGGCCTTCTGTCTCATGGACATATCCATCGGAGTTGAAATTAGGAAAACTGATCCCACTGCAGACCTGACATGAGCAAAGAATTGCCAGTGCAAAGGGAGCACCGCAGCACCGACAAGCAACGCCCAAGGTCTGCATCTTTACTTTTTACTTCTTTGAAAGATTTGTATTATATGTTTTGTAGGACAGGACAAATCATATTTCATCGTGTTAAGTACATATCTTGTTTCTCTAATTTCTTAAATTTGCTTTCTACTCATTTATTTCCTTTCTCTGCATCAAATTGTTCAATCAGCTATTACTGGATTTGAACTCTTTGTTTTTAAAGCAACACATATTTTGGTCCATATTTGCTGAACAGCAACTCAGCTTGTTCACAACATAAACTGATGAAATACATTTCTCTTCCAAAATACAACCAGGCTGCTTCTTTTCTAAAGAAATAAACAGGAGTCTAAAATCAAGGGCAGTAGCTCAGAATACGCTTGTAATGTCAAAAGCATTTGAACTTTCCTACTTGCCTATGTAGGGTCCGCTGCTGTTACAGAAATACAAGAAAAAATACTCCCAAATTGGCAGGAGGGTGCTTCCGAGATAACTGTGAGCTTTTAGTAAAAGTGGTCCTGTTTCCCCTCAGCTGAGACCTAACTCCCAACCCATACATGTGTGGTAAGAGCATACAGCAGATATTTTGCAGGTGAAGTGGGCCAGAACTGTAAATGTAGAGAAGAAAAAGGAAGGACTGTCTCTCTCACCTTTCACAAACAACGGCACTTTTGTCATTTTCCCCGTGCCCTAAATAGACTGGATTCAGTAGCTTTGAATTCATGACATTCCTTCTCACACTGCTCTCCAGCTCATAATAAGCTAGTAGCTTAGCAGTCTTTTTTTTCTTTTTTTCTTTTTTTTTTTTTTAAATTGGCTAGGAAGGCAGGCAAGCTTTACAACCAAAACAATCAATTTCAAGCTGCCGAACCCAATCAGGCTGGTTTGAGAGTGACCCTTTAAATTGAGTGTGAAATTGGGAGATGGAGCTCCCCTTTCCTACTCCAGAGCTGGTGGAGAAACCATCACTTCCTTTTGTAAGTGGGTGCATTAATAGTTGTGCTGTTCTTGCAGACATTATGTGCTAACAAAACTATGTGTGCCTGGTTCTGTAGCAGGTTACAGGGGAAAAACAAAGCGAAGGCCATCTGGCTCCACCAGTTTGTATGTGTAATGTCCAGATACTAATGCTTAATGCACTTGTAAACGTAAGTTGTCTCTCTCTCAGGGTCTGATTTTAATTTGGGTAATATTCCCGTTAATAATAACATCTAATTACAACATCCATTAAAAGTTAGTAACATTAATTTAACAGGGAGAAAATCTAATAGAGTTCTTAGAGCGGTATTGGCATTTTTCCATTAAATTAATGTTACAAACTTTTAAAAGGATGTCTTAAATAGGCATCGTTAGTGGTGGGAATATTAAACAAATTAAACTCAGGCCTTTAATATGAGGTGGGAGCCTATTTATGAATCCAAGCAAAGGTGTCTGCTATGCCTTTCAACCCATTTAAAATGTTCAACAGGAAGCATAAGGTTGTGCAAAATTCGCAGTACCTAAGTTTCCTTCTAGTAAAGGCTCAAGTGAATGACAATTTTTTTTTACAGTATCTCTTTTGCTGGCCGTGTGGTCCACACATTTCTTGCTTGGCTGCTGCTGTTTTTTCTGTTCAACAATGTCATTCTGGCCTATTAATTTTCCTCCTTTTGGTTATTTTGGTTTTTTTTTGTTTAAAGAGGATGATTATGAAACCAAAGGATTAACAGTTCCTCCTACTGCTAGGCAAAGGCCTTGATCATTTTGAACAGACTCATGGGTTTGGCTGAAGAGGGACAAATTATATCAGGGATGTAGAGGTTTTGAAATGCATGTCATTGTCTAAATCCAGACCTCATCTGCAATAAAGCAGCATATACATTTTAAACATGAGCCAGCTTGGACGGCCAAACCAAACTGTTAAGAGATTAATTTTTTAAAGATGATTCTTGGTTTACAGGCTGACTATAGACAGAACTTTTTATAACGCAAACATTGGATTACACAGACTATATTCCCCTTGGGGTGAGGACAAAAGGAAGAGCTACATATGAGAGAAGTTAGTCAGATGCTTAATGTAGTACTGGAAGAGGATCAGCAAGGGACTGTATTTTGTGCCCCACAAACAATACAAACTTCTAGCATGGTCTATTTTTAAACACTCCAATACAAATACAACAAAATTTAGTAAAGCAGCAGTGAGAGTGAAACGAGCAGAGCAGCGTGATGCAGTCAGACTCAGCGAGCTTTAATAATGCATATCCTCAAATTTTTAGCCAGCACTTTGCTGCTCCAAGGTTTTCTAAGTGCACAGCAGCAAACACACCATATTCAGAGTACCTGGAAGAGATACCAGGAGAGGACCTAGACATGAGCAGCTAGTGTTTGACATCTCGGGGCTTGTGCAGCCCTTCTGATTATATACTGTTAGAAACTTATTAAATCCCTGTTTAGAGAGGTCTGATCTAGTGTAAATACTGAAATAGGCATGCATTCAAGCTTACAAATCCTCACAACTCATTGTATCATTCATTAGGCAAAAGGCTAAATTTGTTTGTGAATTGTTTTTTATGTTTACCCTGATATATGGGCACCCTTCTTTTATTTGCATGTTTGCCTGCAACACCAGCCTGTGATGCCCAGCTATTGGGCAAACCACATGGACTCGTTTCTGTCTCCTATTTGGGCACCAGAAACATTTTCCCACAGTGCAATGTGCAACTAATGAAGTAGTGAAAGAACTGTAGATTAACAAATAGTTTATAATCTTGCTGAGACATGCATGCTGGGTGCCCCTGAGATGAAAACCTACCCTACAAGCTATTAGCCCTCTCTAACCTRGTGTGGTCAGGACGGTATGATCCTTTCCCAGTGCTGGGCTGTGCAGACCCCAGAGCCAAGATGTCAATCTCCTTGTACCAGTCCCATCAGTCTTCAGGGCTCATTAGCACTACCTTATGTATATCTGCATTTTGGCCTTTTCCAGGCAGCCCCAGTGTGATCTCCTGCCTACACACAGGGCTGGCACAGACAGCTTTCCTTGGGGCTCACAAGTGCTTCTTGCCTGGACACTCAGCCCTTAAGGAGCAGAAACAACTTTGCATCCTCATCCTGAATGCATTTTGCTCATGAAGCCCAGCCAACAAACACAAAAAAACAAGAAAACAACAACAGCCACCTAACCCTGTTGACTTCAGTGTTTATTAATAATAAATATTTGGAGGTGGGAGAGTTGTCTGGAATTTGAATGGCTATTAAGGCGAGTCAAGTTGTTCACTGACACTGCTGTGTCAGACAGCAACAGCATTTGACTAGTCCTAATTAAAAATAATAATAATAATAAAAAAGGATTAAGAATAAAGAAATTAGAGGAAAATCAGTATGTTACTTAAGGAGCATCAAAATATTACTTTAATGCTGAAATATTAAGTATAACAGCCAGGAAAAATATAGGAAAAAAGAAATGCAGGAAAAATCATGTTTTGATTCTGGTCGGTAAACTGAATGACAAATTGTAACAAACAATGAGCTTGCAAATAGTGTTTTGTTTTGTTTTGTTTTGTTTTGTTTTTTTAAATCCTTTGGTATCTATTTAGTTACACTTTTGAGCTGAGATGAGAAAAGAGGTTTTACATTACCCAAATGCTGAAATACTCCAGTGTCCAAGTAGTTTAGTGATACTGTTTGAAAGAGGAAAAAAGCCTAGTATGCCATTAAGCAGATTGGTTTTCCTCTTTTGTTCCACAATAAGCTGCTGTTAGTTGGGAAAATATACAGCCATTTGTATCATCCTACAGCCAGAAGTATAAGCAGCAATAATACAGTGTAAATTTATAACCAATACAAGGTTACAAGCAGACTGTAGAGACGTATGTTACCTAAAGCAATTAGATTATTATTGTAGAGGTATTAGAACAAAATCATTTACAATGTTAAGGTTTTTTCAAACAAGAACATTTTGCTTCTAAGCTTTCTCCTAATATTCCCCAATATATTTTACTTAGAATATATTAGTTAAACTAAATCATCAGGTGATTTTTATGCTAGCAATTTTAAATATTCAAGACTAAAAAAGAAAAACATGTAGACCCATTGTAAGGGCTGTTGTTTGCTTTTATACTTCCCCGTGTTATATCCAGACATGAACTAAAAACGATTCAGCAAAGGATACTTCTATGTGCATGTTTACATATCTTCACATATGGCTTCAACATGCCCATGAAACATAAAGAATAATGGATAAAATCCCTAAGCGCAATCAGTAAACAACCAACTATACTGTCCTCCCTAAGGTTTTTCACAACGAAGTAAAGGCATTCTTACGGCACCTCCACAACAGGAATTGGTTCAATCAATAGGGATAAGCTACTGTTAATTAGTCTGATCTACTTTAATAACTTTATTCAGAAGGAAGGAGTGGGGGGGAGGCTAGGGGAAACTTTTCCCTGCTGTCAGTATTACACCCTGTAGAGGGGCCTTATATCAGCAATTCAGTGGGAGGAAGTCATGTGGAAGCATTTCTGTATTGTTCCCATGAGCATTCATCTCCTAATTTGCATTAAACTAGTAGGGAGTCGACACTGGTTTGGGTCCACACCTGTAAATCTTCTATTATGAGATGAAAGTATTGAAGTGTGGCTCTCAGACAAACTTGCTTCCTCCCCAGGTTGAACAAAAGTGATCTCCAATGCAAAGATTAGCCATAGTGTTCGGTGGGGATGCTTTTGGTGTCTTTTTGGTTTTAAACTGTGAACTTCTCTTACGCAAAATTACCCATCAACCTTTGCTGTCTACCTAAAGACTTCAGTCAACCCACCCCCTTTGCCAAAAGAAGCCCCAAAACCAGCGAAGCCCYCCCACCGCACGCACGCGTGCACACCCCCACACCCCCACACCCCCACCGTGTCCTGCAGCAACACGTGTTAGAGGAAGAAAGGCAAAGCAGCATTCCCACAAACATTTCCGGTGAAGGGGCAAATTCTCCAGTTGTGTAACTCAGTGTTCTATTGATTTCCAGAGGATTACTCTCATTTAAACATGTGCAGTGCTGGCCCAAAATGTTCCCGTTAGGAAAGATTTTAGTGTTCATGGCCGGATTTATACCTGTATATTCCTCAGAAACCGAATCAGTCAGACCAAATAAATTAATCTTTTTCTCTCTGTTTCTTGTGGTGCTATCTCCATATGTGTTTGTGCATTTTCTATCTCTCCATCTATCTATAATTATACAACTAGAGCTTGGCTTGGAGGGCAATAGCAGTAAACTATTGTTCAAAGGAGATTGCAAATTGCTTGGAGCAGGGAACTGTCTTCTTAATTAGTCTGGAAAACATCACGCACACTTATGGCATTATAAGAATAATAAATAATAATAAAAATAGTTCCTGAAAGTGGGTTCATATCGCCCAAAGGCAAAGGCTGGGCAGCTGTTGGTAAGATGATGGTTCCCAGCAGTAAATATGAGTGGATAAAGCAGCGGCTCCAGGAAGGATCTTGTCAAGCTGCAGATACTTTCCCAACCTGATACCTGACAGTGCATCTACTTCAGGTATATTCATGGGAGACATTTCCTCTGATAGGGTATAAAGTTCACTCTGCTTTTAAATGACAAGGTAAAAAGTGAGAAGTAATCAGGTAACATCCCAGGCTGAGCGGAGTAGCCTGCTGCAGAAGTGTCCTTGGTCTGACCTTTATAGGCTTTTTTTTTTTTTTAAGGGGAGAAAGAGTGCAAAGGCAATCCAGCGAGACTGCTCTTAAGGCCCAGCAATATAGTGACAGCCTTTGGAAACAGCTGTGCAAGGAGACTGACAGATTCATCAGGTACGGTGTGGCCCTACTGCAGGTCTGCCTCACTGAAATGGTTTAAGCTTTTTTACAGCTGCTTAACCTAGGGGAGAAAGGGAGGGGGCAGAGAGAGGCTGGGAATTTCGCTATCAGAGGCTGCAATGCTCCGCTCTCCCGTGAGAATACTCCTGGAGTCCGATCTGTTTAGTAATGCAAGAGATAGCCTGCCTATTAAGGCCAAACAAAGGCTATAGAAAAAAAAAAGAATAACCTGCCTGAATACAGGTTATTTGGTGGAATTTACACATTTCTGTAAATGAATTAAATTGCTAGATACTGAAGTGATGTATCTCAGCAAAACCCATTCATTGGAAACCAGCAACAAACATAAACTTAGAGCCAAATCCTGCAGACCTTATTTAGTGATTACTTAGGCAAAGCTCCCAGCAACTTAAAGGGAAGTTTTGCCTGAGTAAAAACTGCTAGATTTGGTTCACCGTGAGATGGTAAAGCCCACATCCAAATATATCTTCACAGTTTCTTTGTTTTTCTGGTTCTATCTGGAAGTATTCCATGAGCACTTTTGAAAAAAATTGCTCGTTTTATTTTATTTTTCAACTGAGGTAAATTCATGTAGGATACCTTAGACCATTGCATCCATCCCTGACAACCTGTGTATTTTAGGTGAAGCTCAGAGTTCGTGGGTTGAGATAACAAATCTTCCTTTAGTTTTAGCACGGGCCTGAATTTTACCCCTATATCTGAAGTAGATTAGAGGAATGGCTGGTTAGTGTCCAAAGTGAGCAGAGCAGGAAAGGCTGCCGTGAGCTTTGTTCTGGTCCTCTGATGCTACGAGGCTCTGATGTTGGTGGCACAAAACAGAACAGTTTTTGACAGCTCAAAGGTATCCATCTCTGAGGTCTGATAGACTATTGCCTGTATTGCCTTTTGCCTATGGGCACAAGACCATGTTCCCTAGATACAAACCCTTATTCACCTGTGATTTAGAGGCATCGTAGGTCGTCTACCTGTTTGCATGGATTTAAGCATGAGTTTTACCTGAAGCAAGCATAAACTGGACCCACCTGCGTGTCTGCCTGCCTGGTTGAGCCCACAGTTGATCCCCTGGTGCGCTGCTGCAATGCCCCATGGCCAGGTGGAGCTGACAAGACCCACTCTTCTTGCTTGACCTTTGCAAGGTACCATGACCACTACCAGTAACTAAAATACTGGCAGGCACACTGCTGCCAGGAGGAGACAGGTCTGGGACCATATTAGGCTTTAATCCTCTCAGGACATAACACATCAATTTTTTTTTCCTTGGATTTACATACCTTCACTGTTGTTTTTCCCCCATGTACATCTTTTGCCCAATGTTATGGGAACTACAGTGCCTTTACGGCAGCTGAAAGTTACCTTTTGGGTCCAAATGCAAGTCCTTTTGTGTGGCTCCACAGGAATTAAGATTTAGCTCATGGCATTTTTCCTAGTATTATTGACCAGCCACAAGGATTTTCAAGGACATGTGCTCAAATTCACATTTCACCAGTTTACTTTTTTTCCCCCATCTATATCTTAATTGCTGCAGCTGCTTATACAAGTCAAAAGGATTGAAAATTGAGCGGGGTGGGAGGAAAGGTCAGAACTAATATAAGTAATATACACAGTTATTCTCCTGGAAGATGTTAACTTAGACCCTTTTCTAATCAAAAAAGGAAAAAGAGAAAGTATTATAACAGTCGAGATCTAGAGGATGCAAAGTACACTCAAAGAAATGAGAGGCTATTTCAGTTCGCAGTACATCCCACGAACAGTATGATTATCCTCACTGAAAAGAGTTTTTAAGTGTTGTACAAGAAGGGGAACAAGTGGCCAAAGATGTAAGCCTGGGACAGAGACAAGAGTTTCTTAAACTCTGGCTTTTTCGATGGGGTAAAAAAATCTTTCATGTGAGATTAATCTTTGGTCAAAAGCACTTTACCTTTAGGCAAGTAGTTTGTATATATTTGAAGGCAAAACTACAAAGCTGCAGAACCCCATCACTTCTATGCAAAATTCTAGAAAAATGCAAGAAATGAGATGTAAAAATTCCAAAGCCTCTGTGAGGCATGTCATTTGTTCAAGCTGCTATAGACAACTAAAGACTGAATTCTAATACTAAAATCTAGATCAACAGTAGCTGTACTGAGATATAGCTAAAACAGTAATTAATACAGTTACCATGCTTATTATTTTGACTGCAGCCTTTTCTATATGGAAAACACTAATTGTTTATCTGTGTTTATATTAAGACAGCAAAAAAGTCCTGTCAATCTCACTGTCATTGTTAAGAAATCATTTCTGACAGCAGTTTCTGTGTGGTATTTTGGGAGGTAAATGCTACCTTGACAATAAATTCATTTTCTTGGATAATAATAATCATAATAATAAAGAATCTATAGGATATCTTGATTAAAGTCATAAAAGCAATAAATATAACATATTACTGGTAAAGAGAAGAAGCCAGCAGCCTGACTGGAGACTTAAGAGTGAGGTACAGATTTTTACTTTTTCAATACTCAGAAATGCATTTATAAAATAAGCACTCTATTTGAATGACAGAGGGACAGATATAGGGCACCACCAAGCTAGACCTACAGAGTTCAGTGAGTTAAATTAAGACAAACCAAGATGTTTGATGACTGCATTGTGAAATTCAGTATATTCAGAGCTCCTTTACTGAAGAATAACTCCTCCTTTGGAGAGTAAAAAAGAAAACAGAGCAGAAAAATGGATTTCTGAATCAATATTAGAAATCAGTRCTACGGGTATGATAAAAAGCTAAAATGCTAGCTACTTGTTACCAATATCTTATACTCAGTGGTGTTTATATTTTATTTTCTGAACAGCCAGATTATTGTCACCCATTTGTTGAAAAATCAAGAACACAAGATAAGTGCTTGGCCCTTTATAGTCATATTGAACACAATGCCCCCCCTGCCTTGCCTCAAATATTACACGTTTTATACATGCTATGAACTGACCACTCCATATTTTAATGCTTTGTCTTTCAAAAGAAAGGGAATACAGGTTACATAAGTCAGATAAACATTTCTTGTCTTTTATATTTGGAAATTATGTACTTTTTGCATTATTTGGCCTTTTAAGCAGAATTCCTTGAAGTTACCATTTATTTAATCCAGATTGATCTCAGACAACTGAGACTGATTTTTGCAAGAAATAACAGCAAATGTGGACAATTTTGCAACAATCATTAGAATTTTCCTTCTTCTATGTAAGTGTATAGACTGGAGTGCTCTGTTGAGTGGTCTCAGAAAGGTCATTGAGGGCAAGGGATGATATAAACAGTCATCTAAAAGCATGGCAAATCAATCATAATTAACACTCGGAGGTACTTCCTGCATACAAAGCCCCTGGAGGGAAAGGTCATTGGGAGGGATCACTGGACAATGTGCAGATATGGGAGCAAACAGGTTTCTTCACTCCAGGCCTCCCTTTTGGTTGATGAGTTCCTGCCCTTGCTTTCAGTGCCACCCGATGCTGGAGCATCTTGGGGTGCTGCAGGGAAGGGAGCAGAGCAGGGCAGGTGGGACACTCCACAGCCAATGATCTGTGCACGCCTTCAGATTTCTGTCACTTCAAAACACATGCTGGATGTTGTATGTACTATCCTCAAGACACCGAAACAACCACGTAACACCCTGTTTCCTTCCCTTACAAAAGCCAGTGACGGGGATTCTCATGGCTCAATATCAAGTGCTGCAGGAACTCACTTTTAAATTTCTATGCAACTAGTCAAAGAATCAACTGACTACTTGAGGCCCTACAGTGAGATGGGTGTGAGAAATCCCACCTTGCAAATCCAAAAGGGTTCAGGCCTGAGGCAGAACTGAGAAGGTGCAATGGATAGGCAGACCTTCAGAAAAAAGTTTTCAAGCACTTAACTTTGCACATAAGCAACCGTGAATAGCAGTTGGGCACCTACGTTCCTTCTCAAGGCCCTGCCCACCTCTCCCCATATTGTACTGGCAGCTACGACTATAATCTACAAAAGCCTTCCTGAAGCTAATTGGAAAGTCCAAGGACAAAGTTGTGTTTTAGAGACAATCTCTAAGGTATTTAGGCACAGAAGGTGAGAGGTGTAGGCATTTGTTGACCACCAAAATCTACAGTCTTGAAGCATCTGCAGCGGGCACCTAAGGCAGCCTTTTCTTAATTCACCTGTTAATATCTTTACCTGAAACAGTAAGAAGTGCAGGATAAGGAACTGAATTTCCCTCTTTCATACATTGTGTAATGAGAGTTATTTAATTACAGAAGAAAAAGTCGACATCCCTTCTCTTCTCAGAGCTGGTCCAGCAAGTATGATACAAGAATGTCTTCCAGACTAAGCCCTGTGGTGAAATGCCCATTTTGTGCATCTTCTTGGGTCTCACATGACAGAGAAACATGCACATACCTAGAGCTGTCAAGAGCTAGGTATGCCCAGAAACAGACCCTTCAGCACACAGCRTGTGTTTCTGGCATCTCTAAGGTCATATGGCAGCCAGACTGGGTGTGAGGGGAAGACTGAATGTGAAATAAGCATATGTTTACACAAAAARTGCAGGTCAAATGCCTGAAATCCAAACGTTTGAATACACGACGGACCTTCATTGCAGATCATCAATGAAGATTTATCGCAGGACCAAAACCACAGACTTGATCTATTAGATTAAATCAACGGTTTCCATGTAGATCAGACATGAGAGAAAAGTACAACATAGCCAATACAACAGAGATACTTTTAAAGTTGTGGTCACAGTAGGTCAATTATTTAAAGCTTCTTTTACAGAATAAATTAATTTGTTTCTGAAACTAAACACTTAAACCCAGAACATATGATAAATTATGTGCTATTACTACTAGAGGCAGAAATCCAGGGGCCTATTGCAGTAGATGCCCACCATACACTTAGTGACAATTAGTCTGTGTCTACTTCATCTTACAATCCTGATTATTTAAATGCTAGTGACCAGTTTGGTAGTAGCAGCACCTGAGCACACACCACTGCTATACCCCTTAAACTTCACCCTCCTCAACTCAAACCCTGACTGGGATCAAATCCACCAGGATCTGTATCTAAGCAGTGGACATAGCATGCATCCCTGCCTCTTGATCAGGACTGTTGGGCTTTCACCTTCATTAGCGGAAAAGTAGTGAGGCAAATAGTTGGAGTATCTCTATTGCAGGACAAAATAATAGCTGTGCCAATGGAAAGCTGGAGTTTCCTCTTCACTAGACAGAGACTGTTGCGATGATGGCTGGCATTACTTCACAACTGTGGATTTCCATGAACTATTTCAATGTTCTCAGTCTGATCATGGACTGAAACAAGGTATTTTGCTTCAGCAAAATTTATACTGAATATGATTACTTTCAAATAGCTTACAGCAATAATGCAGCATAGCAAATGAAAAAAAATGTTTGACACAACAGAATTAACATTCTTCACATAACATTTATCACACTATATGCTCCTGATTCTGTTGGCACTTCCTTCTATGAGCTTCACGTTGAACTCAATGATCACACTGAGTGTATCTCACAAATGAAACCTAGCTCCACTTAGATTCTGAACAAAAATGCATTTACTATGTAACAAACCCAATGCATGCATAACCAATTTAAATGCAATTTAAATACTATTATGGGGGTGAAGCATAATTAATTTTAAAATCATATTTAAGTGTTTTTTAGTTTGTGATCTCCTGCCTCATTTAACGTGAAGAGAACATCACTAAATCATTTACTTTGCACATAGGGGAGGCTTACTTTCTGCTCAAGTGTTTAGCATTTTTATTCCTTTTTGTTTTGTTTTTTAAACCAGAAGATTTTCGACTGTTGCCGTGATTACGTCGTAAACTGTTTAAAAGCCTCTGTTCACAAAAGAATCCTGCAGGAATGCTGAAGGTCTGACTCACTTCAATTTAGCAGCTTTGTCAAATTTCTCTAGCTTGAAACATGATGAAACAAATTAGTGACAAACATTCAGTGTTCTGCTCTTATAAGGCCTATAAACATTTTGGTTTGTACACATAACAGCAAATCTCAGGCAGCTGAAATAAATCCAGCCAGTGAGTTTAAAGGGTGAAATTT
Organism: Phoebastria nigripes; assembly: GCA_035582835.1. NCBI lineage: Eukaryota > Metazoa > Chordata > Aves > Procellariiformes > Diomedeidae > Phoebastria > Phoebastria nigripes. The sequence continues at coordinate 53,644 of JAYKAV010000107.1, read as the reverse complement.
TCCAGCGGTGAATGGTAACAGATCATGATGCATGATGGTCTCAGGTATGTGATGATGTAGCATTACAACACAGACACATAAGTGAAATTAACAGCTGTAAACAAGTATGAGTTGAAAGGTTACAATTACACAGATGAAGCCTCAACATTCATTTATTGGCCAGTGGGTACCATACTCAAGCGTGTAGCATAGCACCGCCCAGTACTTAAACCTTGATAAAAAGCACGTAAGTGTGTATACAACTTGCCATCTAAGCTAGCGTTCGACTATGATGGAATTCAAGCACAAACATTAAGAAGATTTTCTTAGCACAAGATAAGCACTTTTCTGGTTTGGGTCCTCAGGGTACTCTTTCCCTGCAGTTAAAAAACAGGAGACAGATCAAAAGACACTGTACATGACCAGCAGTTGCTAGTTTTTGTGCATTGTAGTTCACCTCTCTCTCAAAGTTTATCACATACGATGGTTGTCATTAAAACATTGTAATTTACCATCAGACAGAGAAAACAGTGTAGTACTTTCTCATACTTGGAGCGCACCCACCAGAATGAGGGCCCCATAGGGCACAGACTGTCTCTTTAGGTGTATATAGATGATACAATATAGTGATGGAGAGGGATGCTTGTGCCAACTGAACAAGGAACTTCTTAGGTGGGTAAATTAGTCCAGAAAAAATGCCATTCAAATACAGTTACATCCAAACTAGATCTGATATCCTACTTTGCATTGCACAATGCAGCAGACATCATTCAATATATGCTTATACAGTAGCTAGCACAAAGAAGCCAAGCAAGCTCCAGTTGCAATGATCATGCAAATGATAACAGGATCTCAGAGATAAGGATACTGTGTTTTTCTTGCATGGTACATACTCGAATCAAAGCCTCAGGAAATGGTGCCACTGCTTGAGCCCAGATCATTCACTTGAAGTGGTATCTCCAGTAATAAATGCATATTTTTTTCCCAGCACAATTCAACCCTATTCTGCCTAATAGGACACAGTCCCAGACTCAGCTTGCATACATCTCTGTGTGTTCCTGAGCTTGTGAGGAATGAAGGAGAGTGGGGAGAAGGATCCTACCGCTATGGGTCCTACCTGGCAGCAGTATTTGCCTATACTCATATGTTGTACCCCTAAAAGTATGACAATACATGCTTCTCATTAAGCATGACATTGTACATAAAATAAAATATTTAAAAAAACCACCACCAAAACCCCCCCAACCAAACAGACAACCCCCCCCGCCACTCATTCTTTTCAGGGTATTTCTGCACCACAGCACAGAAGACAAGATTTATCCCCTGAAAAATTTTGGAGACAGACTGTTTGTTTTGTCTGTAACACATATCTTACTGGGAATATTAAGGGCAATTCAAAGCTGCTGTCTTGAACTGGTAGTACAAAATTAGATATCTAAGATCCTCATGCACGGGCACAAATGTCTGCAGATTTGGGCAATCCACTTTCTGCTTGCATATATTGCTTTGTGCAATTTATATGCAACATTGAAGAAACCTATTTGATAATAAAGTCATCAACAAACATAATAAGTGTTGACCCTGCTCCAGTTCAGTATTTCGGCACCTTCCTACTGGTTTCAATAGAACCAGAGTTCCCTCCAYGGTATTACTGAAGAGCATTCACTATGCTCAGTGAATCGTCTTATTCATCCTCCCTCTAAAAAAAGTACATGTAAATTAGAAGCGATATGAAGGATCTTAACCTGTACTGTCAAACTGCCAAGGAAAGTCTTGCTGCTGCAGGAAGCAGAGCCGATGATTCATGAGGCAGCCCTCTTTCCTCTGAGCAGGTCTGAGTGACAGGGCTGCAGAAGTTTGCTATTTTCCAGTTGAAAACCAAGTTTAAAGGAGATTCATTCCCAAGGCCCTTGCAGCACGCCTCCGAGTGTTAATCCTGGTGTCCTGGCCAATCTCCAGCCTGGATGATTACACTGTGCCTGTTGAAATTATCTCTGTAGTCTCAATTGGATAAGTCACTCTTCCAGCTCCTAAAAACTGCTGTGTAATGTTGTTAACGCATTTCACTGGGAGCGGTACATTTCATTAGTGTTTAAAATATCCTCCGTATTTCCGGACAGCAAATACTTGGAGAAGAGCAGGATGCCCAGAGAAATGGAAGAATTTTTCAGAATGCTATTTGAAGCTATTTTAAGCAGGACATGTAGCACCTTTTCCAAGGGCCTCCACATGTATTCAGGTGGAGGTTACACGTTTTGTTGCATAGCCTTATTTAACAAGTCTGCCATCACCAACACTACCAGATCCTCATTTCTGCCCAGTGGCTCCACTGGGCCACACTTCTCTGTTACACGGCAAAATAGCCTAGGGAATACATCTGCCCAAAAAGAGATGATTTCCTCTTCTGTAGATTGTTAGCTGGGCAAAGACCGAGCCAATAATTGTGCTGCCACAACATACAGGCAATTATGGGGCTAATTAGATAAAGAATGCTTAAATCATCCTTGCTACAGGAGAAACACCATGTAACTTGGCCCTGACCATACTAGTGCAGGAAAGAGGGAAGGCTGGTCCTCCAGTGAGGACATCTGTGAGAAGCAGAAAGGATGGATTTTGATCATCTAATTGAGTAAAATAATAAAACATCCACCATTTGAATACCTCTAGATGTAGCCTTCTGCATGAGGGTTTTAAAGATAAAATACATCGACTCAGTCAATGACTTTTGCACTGATTGGAACAGGTCAAGTTAGAGTCTTTCCTTGCCCTGATGCGGAGCAGTGACAATGTGAAGCTGTTTTCTCTCCTTACGAGGGTAAGGACTCTGGTGGCATATATTGTTCTAGAGAAAATATCTAACCTAGCAAAATTAATAATTAAACTGATGATAGCATGAATGCTTGCAATAGTCAGCATTTGTAGCCATTACAGGCCTGGACTGAATTCAGACCATAGAAATGAGGAAACCCATGTGAACATCCTGGTGGTCTGTATTGAGTCAGTGGCTTGCAGCTCAACGCAACAAACATTAGCATTTTCATTTGCGAATCATCATATGATTTGGGCCTTTGGGCCATGATTACCTAAAAAACAAATTTTTTTTTAACATCAGATATCCACAAATTCAAGGTCTAATTCAAACACAATCTGTTATATTGGACCTCATGACAAGCATAATAAACTGTCATCCACCTCAGTAACTACACTCAGAATTTTATAGCAGCAGAAGTTAACTGCTTTGCAACACTGCATATTTTTGGGACACTTACATATGAATTTATTACATCTTCCATTCAGTAATACACTGACTTGGAGGACTGTGTTAAATTTTTACATGACGTCAAAGCATATTGCCACCTTTTTGAGTTAGATTTAAATGTTAAATAGTCTCAAGAATTGATTCTGTGCTCATTCCTTTTCAGTTCAAGATGGATTATCCAAATTGATCATACCACAAACATACTCATTAAAAGAGTTCAACATTTATGATGCATCATGTCAAGCAAGGTCATGATTTAATGTAAGTTGATACATCATAAATTAAGAAGCCAAGGAAACAAACTCCTGAAGGCCAAGGGAAGCATATGTTAAAGAAATAGTCTGTAGTGATCTATGCACAAAATCCATTACTGTCCAACAGTATATGTGGATGTAAGTATAACTGTAAACAAGAAGTACATGTGGTACTTCAAAAGGGAGAATTGCCAAAGCCAAAAGCAGCTATGAGTAAAATAGAGTGGGAAAGGAAAAACAGATATGTAATGATGGTATAGCTGGAAATTGTTTGATTATGCAACACTGGGCTTTTCAAACTGCACAACACTGTAATCTTGCAGGAAGTCTGCTTCATTTAAAATTATCCCATCTAATAAAAGGTGAAAAAGTAGCATTTAAAAATATACTAGAAATGGGGGGAGAGACAGGAAAGAAAGTGAGGAAGTCAAACAATAATGGCAGCACATCATTTTGATATTATATAGGATACAACAGTGGAATACATTGTTATAGAAAGTGATGGGAAGTTTTGCAATCAGAGTGTAGAAAAGGCATAATTCTGGATTGCAAATATGTATGCTTCTGTTTTTTAAAAAAGAAAAAGTAGTGATATCATAATATCTTATAAAATAAGGCAATATTTTCTGTTTTCCTTTTTCTAAGTGTGTTAACAAGTTCAAACTAGAAGTAAATATTTTAAAATTTGAGCTTCTGCACAAATTTCATCCAAAAGCCATATAAGAATTGGCTAAGGAATCATAGGAACTACTAATACGGACTTAGTAAATTTTGGCACACTGGGGAGCAAGATAATCCTATCAGTTTTTAAAAAAAGTCAACCTGGAAGAAAAAACAAAATACTGAAAAAGATCTAAAGATCATATTAGACGATAGTTGGTCATAATAGAGATRTTATCTGTTCAGCTGCATGACTCTTGATGGTAAATGCAAATCCTCAATGTAAAACACAGACGAAGGGAGAGGTGGAAAAAGGTAGGCTTTAAACACAAGTAGGCAAGGGACATTACTTATGTTTTGGCAGGCCATTACCAGCATATTCTGCTATATCCATTTCAGAAGTAGGCTGATCAATTTGAAAGGGTTCAGAAAAGAGCCATAAAAATGACTTAAGGTCTGGAAAACAAACTCAGGCTATTCCACGCAGATTTTAAACAAGAAGGATGGCTAACTAATAAAATATCCATAATCCCTGTGATGCAAGTGGGCCTTTGAATCTTCCATCAACTCAAATTGCAAGCAGTTCCCTAAATTAGTATCAGGTTAATTGTTGGCACAGAAGCTGCTTCTGCGATGTGCTGAATAGGGATGGATCACCCTTCACAGCCAGCTGGCGCACCCAGTACAGGGATATACAGTGCTGAAGTCAAAATAGACAGGGATGAAATTCAACCACACCGTTACTTTTATTTCCACAAGTAACCAATAACATTCGCTTTCTTCCCCGAATGAGGTTGTTAAACAGGAATCTTGTCCTTATTCTGGCTTGCTTAGGGGTTGGGGTTTTTTTGGTGGGGTGAGGGAGGGGAATGAGGGGCGAGAGGGGAGTTGTGCATGCGACATTTGTGCTAATTATCTCATTGAATTCTGCGTATGTGTGTGGGTTAAACATCTATGTACACGCATCTCTATGGAGTGAACTGGTTTTGCATTTACACACACCATATTAAAATGCATGTGAAAGTGTAGATTACAGGTCTTATGTAACAATCTGTTTTACTCTTAGTGATGAGATCTCGCAGAAGAAAAGCCTCTGCAACTTTAGAGTGAAACGTATGCTGCTACTGAAGTGCATTTTTGTATAAACATATGTTTTCACTCACTAGGATCTAAGAACATTAAACTTCAAAAAATAAATGTGAGTAAACTTAGGGATTTTCTTAAATACATGTTTGTATGTTAAGTGTATTTACGTGGAAATCATTCGGCAAATTCAGATTATATTAATTTCACTATCAATATTCTGAAATTTGCAGGTGAGATTCACATGGAATGTGATATTCACATATGATCCTTTTTGTTTCCTTTTTGAATGTTTTCCATATCACAACAATTGGTTGAAAAAAAAGAAATTTTTTTTGGGAAAAAAAAAAAGAGTTCATTAAAGAACTGCTTTAAAATTTCCCAATTTCCTCCCTTAATTTTTATTTCCAGGCAGGGGGGGAACCGATAGGCTTCTTTTATTTAATCTGCTGTGTGTGAAGTTGCAGAAAATGAAACTTTTGCCCTGTTCTGAGTACTTACTGGCCACCTTGGAGCCCTGTTGAGTCAGGTTACAGTGTGGAATACCCATTTCTCAGGAAACCCCCATTCCTTCCTCAAAGGGGGCCACTCACTGAAAATCCCTTCACAGTCTGCTACAAAAGCTTTTCTGCTATTCTTCTTCACAATAATATATATTTTACCCTTCTGAGATGAAAAGACGAAGGGGCTCAAGCTAAGAAAAGTTGACCAGGAGGCTGGTGACAGCAATCACTTGAGATCCTTTCAGAGATGCTCTCAAGCATAAATATTTAATCTCCTTCGTTCCCCCTAGTGTGAATAATTTTTTTCCCCTTCAAGTATCAAAACAAAGTTATTGAAATGCATATAACCCTGATATTTGATCCATGGCCTCTAAGGGTCAAATACACACTGACCAAGCTCTTAAAGCCTGCAGAACTTTCAGGTGGTCACTTTGCACACACCAGCTCATCAATCAAGCAATAATCAGCAGGACAAATGGGGGAAGATGCTGGTACAGACTACTTAAAAGGCCTGGGCAGCTGGTCCACTTCAAGAGTCCCCTTTATATAATTTCAGCCTTTAGCCCTCCATGTTTTGAAGGGAATTAAATACACTTGTTAGTTTCAATAGTTTATCCCCACATCTGTTTGCATTAGCAAACAAAACTGCTCTTGCTTCAGCATCCCTCTTCTAACATTAGGATCACTTCTTCTGAATTAAGAAGTGCCCTGAAAACACTTTAGCAATTTCAGTTTTCATTTAAGGCATGCCACACGTCCAATCCCCCCGCCTCATCTTGTCTTTGTAATAACTGATTTGGTAGGAGCTGAAGACAGAAAAAGACACATTTATCCTAAATAACTTGCCCATCACAGAAACAGATTATAATAAAGCTCATTGAGTTCATTCCCTAAAATAAAAAAACATGGGTGTACACATATCTTGAACTGGGCTAATATTTATTTTCTTGGGCTGTTGGTTGGTCGTGTTGATGACAAGCTAGTGGCAATTCTGAAATGTTGATCACAGCTGTTTATCAAGTAATATGCAGTGATTATTCTTAGCTTTGCAATAGAGGAGGATGAATTGGTTGGCAGCACAAAGTATGAAATCATTCTGTCTCTCACCAAGGAACAAGCAAAACTGACAACCTCCTCCACTCCCAGTATGTCATAATTAGAAATTAGAGCTGCATCAAACTGTTTGCTACAGCTGTAAACTCTGGCAAAAGAAAAAACCCTCAAAAACTATCTGTCATTTACTTAATAGGCTTCCTATTTACTGTGAGCATGCTGAAATTAGGGATTGGGCTTTGGAGCAGCCAGAGAGCATGATATTTCCAAGACTTTCTGGAGGTTAAAAAACTGCTTTAAAGTGTCTGTCTTTCTCTCCTTCTTTTATTATATTTAAGAGTGAAATTCAAAACGGGTTTGAATTCTCAGAATTTAGAAATGAAAACATGGTGGATTCTCCTAACGCTGAAAGCACACAATGAACGCGTAACTGAAAAATGCAATCTAGGAAAAAGTAAAACATAAATAGAATGGGAATATTCAAACACCGGATCTAAGAGGAACTTTGGAAATCAATTTCCTTCTGAAATGAAGTTACTATATTCTGGGTGAGTGTTATGTTTTTGGGTTTTTTTGAAGGAAACCAGAAGGAAAGAAAAAAACGATCTGAGTGTTTTCTTTCAAAATGCCATTATCAAAGAAAACAGAGTTAAGCAGATACCCCATTAAATAAAAATAAGAAATAATAATGTGAAAATGGAAAATCAGAAGGCATTCAAGCCACAGAGCTGCCAACCCAGCTTCGTCAATTGCCATGGGGATCAACCCAGAAATAAGAAAACGGCATGGTCTGAGGTATGTCTGGTTTGGCTTTTTTTTGAAGTCTTTGAGTTTGGGCCTAGATTTTTTCTTTATTGTCAATGTACAGACACAGTCTGTACACTCCATAGGCACCACCACAGTGTGGTTACCCATGTGGAGGTGCCGATGTTCTGCACTGAGTACAGGAGGAACAAAATGGCCACTTCTGGCAACTGTAGTTGGTGAGATGAATGTGTACTTACGAGACTGCCAAAAAGACCTTGACACACATGGGTCTTGTCTTACTTTAGTAAATTAAAGAGTGGCAAGGAAGATTCCCAGTTGCCAGTGACAGATATTAATCCTTTCTTAGCACAGCCCCTTGCAAGCTTTTGGCCCAGGCTAACTAGCATTCACTCAAAACTCTCCCAAACATGGCTTGGGAACAGCCATGCACTAGGGACCCTTCCCAACGGGCAGACTGCATGGACCCAACCTGCTCTGCAAGCAAAGCAAGCTTACTAGCATGGCCACAGGTTGGTCCATACACAGCTCTCATCAATCACTTTGGACATGCAATAAAAACTTTTTTGTCATTATTTGAGGGTTGTTTTTTGTTGACTTTGTTTTCTTGACTTTATGTTGACTTTGTTTTAAAGTTTTGAGAGAGAGACAAGTAGGGAAACCTTAGGCCCCCTAACTTTTTTTGTCTATGAATCAGTTATAAGCATGTTGAATAGCCTATCACCTAAGGTGAGTTACTTATTTAAGGGCTACAATGATCTTATTTGCTGTTTATGAACCCAAAACTTAATACTTTTGCTTATTTGGAGTATTTCTGTTGTTTAGAAGTGTGTTGGTTAGGACCTGAGTGCAAGAAAGAATAAACTGTAACAGCATACAACATGTAACAGCAYACAACCATGGTAATATAAATGTTGAAGTAAGTTTGTAAGAGAGTTATTTCTGTAGCCCATACGATTTAGCAGGATTAATGAAAATGTAGAGTACAAAAAGTATGAAAGGTGTGAAGAGAGTAGGTTATTAAAATTTTCCCCAGTGCAAAAATTTATTTCTTTTGTCATCAAGCTCTCATGCTCTGTTAATCCCTATGAAAGAAAAGCAAGACGACAACCTAAAGTGTTCACAGAACACTGAATTTAGTAATAAAGAGTATTAACCTGCATCTGCATTTCCATTGAAGYTACCTGAACTGTGGCACCAATAAGTAAAAGTAACAATTTTTTGACCGGGCCCTATTTTACCTTGTGGAATAGGATAGCTAAGACTTTGCTTAGCCAGTCTGGACCCATTACCAAGTGATGCCTCACAAGTTGAATAAGCTACCGGAAGAATATTCTGTCATAACTGCTAGATGTAACAGGTGACCTTACAGGCACAGGATGAGGTGGCAGGCGTATGAAATTAGTGTCACTGTCAAGCTGTTTGTAATCCAAGCCCTCCACCTGGGGGCCCAGCTTTGCAAACGGGCACATAATCAAATAGAAAGGAGGCAATGGCAGGGGGTAGGAAAAAGGGTAAATAGCCCTCTTTTCCTGTCACTTCTACTGCGGGTCCTCAGTAGCTCCTCTGCTGCCGGCTGACTGGAGAATTAAGAATCCAACATCTGTGCAATGCGAGGCAAAGCTGTACCTGTGCCACTGCTGTGCAAGGCACAGAGCATGCCAACTGCCCAGCTGCTCTACTTCAGGTGAGCCAGGAAAAGCCATGAAAAAGAGATGATCTGAAGCGCGATAAGCCAGGTAGTGCATGTCTAGGAACTGGATTGTCTTGCTGGGCATTAGGAAACAGGAAACCAGGCTGATTTTTTTACCAGAGATTTCATCATTGTGCTGAAAGCTGAAAAGCACCTAAATACTTACCCTTGTCCAAGTCATGCAACCCAAATTACACAACCTCTTGTGATAGCAAAGCAAATTGCGAGAGGGCATGTTTGCTCGTGATACTTCCGTTGCCTGATACTATTTGTGAATGGACAAAATACAGTGGGTCTCTGGACATAGTTTAAAAAAAAAACCAATCTAAAAAAAATCAGCAGAAAGTAGTTTTTCTGCTGTTTAAAGAAGCATCAAGTGTTTTAACTTCAGACTCTGTAAATCAGCATTACTTCAGGTTTTGTATGCATGTGTATCATTTTAGCTAAGGGAATGAAACATGATCCATATCTGTAAATATCAATAGCAATACTGTTATGTAAGCTTAGGGCAGGGGAAGCACCACATTATGTCTAAGAGCTAGTTTAGTCCTTATTTTCCGTGGTACAAGCCATGCATTTACAGTCCTTCCTCCACCCTGTACTATTAAATCACACATTAATATAATTTAGTAATATTTATCTCACGCTCAGCTTCAAACTCCTGACCTATCTATTTTTTAAGTTGTCTCTGGAACGTTTAGTCTTGAGATTTGCAGTGATGCAAGGGGAAATTTGTGGACTATTTACAAGATTCAGGCACTAAACATGTTGCTGATGTTTGTTTGGTTGTTTTCAAATGACTTTCCAGAAACGTGCATGTTTTTTCCCTTGTACATTTTACTACTCCCATCTCCATTGTCTTTATGGATGGAGAATCTTGCTCTGGTGTCAAAAATACCATTGGGGCTACATTTCCTATTGGGCTTTGTTCACTCTCCCCCCCACCTCCCAGACTCCAGTAAAATACACTTCAGTGTTTGGGATTTCCCATTCATCCCGATTAAAACAAAGCCAGCAAAGTTTCCCCCACCAAACCGTGTGCCTGTTTTGAAGAGGCAGCAGCCACCGGCTCTGGTTTTGTCGGGGATGAAAAGAGGGCATCGCAGCTGTAAGGCAGTGCAGACGTGTGAAATGGGTTTCACACGCTGCTCAGCTACCAGTGGGGTGGCCATGTATGATTCAGTCTGCGCTAAGTCAAGAAAAGGAAAAGCCTTCAAAGCCACGCCAGCCATCACCTCTTACAAACCCTAAGCACCCCTTTTGACCGCCGTTGCTTTGCTGAAAATAACGCATTTAGTCATTTGTCATAATTATAAGAGTCCCAGTGACAAGGAATGCAGGCCCGCCTTTTAGCACTGCCAGGCCGGTGATAATGCAGCCAGCGGGGGACGGCTGCTGCCAGCAAACCGTGGCCGCCGTGCCAGCGACGCTCCTGCCGAAAGGTCATGCGTGGCCTCCGTGAGCAGTTCATCGCAGATGATTGATCGGCTTGCAGCAAAACTAATAATTACACAGCTCTTCATTTCCATTCGTCTTCGTAACATGAAATTTATCCCAGTGTGAAGGATCCAGGCCACGCAGAAGTAAATTGGTGAGCCAGAAACCTACTAAAGCCCCACAGGTGCAACTCAAACCTTCTCAGCCCCATCCCCCACGCCGGCCCTCTTTAACTTCTTGCTCTCTGCAGGTATTTTCCCAAAGGCAAATGAACAACGTATTCCTCTGCGTTCATATATATTATTTCAATATATCCAATTCGTACTTCTAAGCATAATCTGCAAAACTCAACCAATCTTATCCTGTTTGCCCTCTCCAGCCGCTCTCAGTGTGCATGTGTTTTAGCATGTTTCTGTGACTCACAAATCTCTAATTTTATTAGAAATGTTCATTTAAACACCTTTTTAATAAGAAGAACATAAACACACTTTTTTTCCCCTGTCAGTTACCTAGGCTCCTCAAGTTTTTTGCAACAAACACTGCTTTCTCACACATGGAAAAGACGTTCTGCCCCCGCAAACGAATTCAGAGCCCTTCAGAAGTGTGAGTGCAGACTGCTGCAGGGATTGCTGCACTTGCCAGAAAACCTCAGCAGGAAAACATATGCCCCGTGCACGCGCCACGTAAATATGGGGAGGGACATTTCAAGGCGATAGAAGGTAAAACTTTCTGCTGAGGGAGTGTGTGTGAAGAGTATCTACGTAACTTGGAGTTATCCCTAGATGCCCATGGAGGTAGTGAAAGAATGGAAGGGAAATAGTTTGAGTTTCTACGTTTCCCCCCACCCTCAGCCAGCAAACAAGCACGTATCAACAGAGGCTTTGTTTGCAAATGAAGTATCAGTGAACACCCTGAAGGTGCACTTGGGGGAGGTGACACAGAGGAAAAAAATTATGTATACACTCACTCACACTCACTCACTCACACACACACACACAGAGTCAGTTCTAAACAAGGACTTCAGGACATGGTCACCTCACGCTGAAATGCTTCGAGACCTGCTCGCTTTAAGCTGATGTCCCTTAGTCTCTTAAGCCAACACAACAACTACCAGGGTGCCCCACTCCTCTGCACCCTATAGACCAAGATGTAGGAAAAATGTGTATATCCAAACTAAGGAAGAAAAGAGTTCTAGCAAACCCTTTCTTTGTGTTTCTGGGATACAGCTTACATGTACCTTAGCATGCCTTATGGGGTGCCAAAAGTGCTCTGGACAGCTGCACACTTCTGACAGCCTAACACTTCTTAGGAATCACCTCTGATCAATAAGCTGGAAATACCACATTTGAATCTTTATTTACTTGAATCATTCACATTTGAATCTTTCTTATTTTCCAAGTAAGGAGAAGGCTCTGATGTTTGCTTTCTTACTGTGGAAAACTCTTCCAACTCTATTTATAAATCTTCAGTTAGTGAAATTTGGTCAGTAATAATCTAGCACTGAGTCGCATCTTCTTCTGTGAATAGTCAGTAAAATTAGCCTACTTGTGAAACAAGGTCTTGGTTTGCACAAGTAAACATTTCAGACTTAGAAACTGTGTTATCAAAAACTTGGTGGCTAAATCCTTATGGCTTTACTTGCTTTTTTGTGTAGCCTGTTTCTTTGTCCAAACTGCTGTCACATTCACAAGTAGCATCCATAAAATGTTTGAGGTCAGGACCCCAAGATTTTGCCAAACACTAGGAATATCTCGTAAGATGCTACCAGACAAGCAGCATTCAATGAGAAGAAACACGCAAAGACCAAAGAACGAGCTCAGTCTTTGTTCACTATAGCAAAAACGCTTTTAGGGTCTGCTCAGACTGTCAAAGGATCCAGCTTTACCCTCCCAAGTTTGTTTCTGTTTTGCTGATTGCACTACTTTCTTGTAGCTCATCCACAGTGAATAAAACTTTCTTTTAATTTAGAAAGAGGTCTCGTGCTCTATTTTTACTGCAAGGAAAACAACCGATTTCCCCTCCCCCCAGCAAAAAACAGTGCAGGAACCCAGTCCCTGGCAGCTGCTGCTGACTTTAAGCACCATATATAAGGTATTAAACCACCCACTTTATGTTCTAATAACATTAACAGTCTCACATGAACCAGGACATTCAGAGTTAAAGCTGAAATTCTCTCCTTAAGTCACCACATTGTGTCTAGGTACAGTATTGCAACACTTAATCAGGGGGCCTCAGAGCAGTGGGGGGTTCATACCATATGTGCTATAATACCTAAGCACAGCGGGGTGAGTTAAGGACAGAGTTTTAGACTTAACTCTGCATTTCTTAGGTTCTGCCAGTCCCATGCTTAATGTTTTTGAAAAAAAATGCATTATGTGTGTTTGGAGAGTTACTTTCCTCTTAAAAAAAAAAAAAGAAAAAAGACATGTTGTGGGAGTGGGGGACAAGTGAGGATGATTTCTCAAGAAAAGATGAAAGTAGGTATCCAATGCCAACCGTCTACAGTGTAAATGTGGACATGTTGATATGCTACAAATATTTATACAACTTTCAAACACATTAATCCAGGTGACTGTAATAAAGCTATATTAAAAATACTKTTTCAACATGAACTTTATAGTTTTTAAAGCATTTACTCAAATTAGATTGTGTTTGATTTTCTTAGCATCTTCCAGGCCCCAGCCTAGAGTTTGGTGAGCACTGCAAAATACACTCTCTAATGAGATGCTTGCATTTTTAAAATCAGTACTATTTGTGCTAGATTTGTGCTTCTTCTTGGCAACCTGTTAGCAAATATGTATGTGCTATGTATTAAACAAGTTTCAGATTCAAAATCGATCCTCATAGAAACCCCATAAAACAATCTGCAAGAAGTTGAGGAGACTAAATTTGCCAGCTGCCTTGCCAGGGCAGCTCTACGTATCTCCTAGTGGTATTGCGGGAAGACAGACAAATAGACCCTTTACTTCTTTCTAACATAACAGAAGATAAATGATATTTAAACATACAGCACCTACACATCCTCAAATCTAAAAAAGAACAATAACAGAAGTTGAACCAAAACTGTACAGCTAGTATTAGTTTCTGGAAACAACACTTCTACAAGGTACATCTCGTCTGTGGTTAAGGTGCATTTTTTTGCTTGTTAAACAGTTTTCAGTCTCATTTAGGTGTCTACTATTCCTACAGCAAAGTGGCAAAGTAAATTTCCACAGTACACACTACTTACCTTCTCCTCAAAAGAAATTCACTGGCCCTTGAGTCAAAATCCCTTTTCACAAGTAGAGGGTAAATCCTTTGCTAGAATTATTTATTATGGCTGCATCATCTGCAAGTGAAATCAATTGAACAGAAAATGAGCACCATCCAAGGAGTGTTGCCCTTCTCTCACTAAGGCAGGTTTGGTGTAAGGTCTGATATAATACATAGTACCTTGGCGAACAACCATCAACTCACCTGATGATTTTTAATGTGGGAAACCAGCAAGGTCTAGAGGGAACGTTTGAGACAGACCCGTGAAACACACCCCCAAGAACAACCCCCAGTGAAAATACAAGTTCACCTCTTCAGAGAAAAGCTCATTAAAAACTAGCAGATCTCAGTGGTTTTATTGCAAACCAATCAACCTGAACCTGTAAAGGAGTCTGACCTCACCCAGATTCATGGGTCTTCTATTTTTGACTTTACCTGCTAGTGATAAGAATTGATTTCAAAGGTTCTAAAATTAGCTCTGTGCATCAAAGGATGGTTATAGCATGTCTCGGCAATGTTGCAGTTTTACACGTTTTGCTGTTCTGTGTGTGTTCTCTAATTGGAAAAGTGTAACCCTTAAATCCAGGAATCGGTGACAGAGTTAACTTTCCTCCTGGAGGAGTGCTTGGAAATTGACTTCCTCATAAGTGAGGTTGTTTCCCTGGGATGCAGGTGGAAACCGGAGTGTAGTTCTCATAAAGTTAACAAGGTCACTTTGCTGGGCTCAGTCTTCATGTAATTTAAGTCACCTATTGCCAGTGAAGGTAGGTAACAGTCTCTGCCGCTACAGATCAGCCCTCCGAAACCAGAGCAGTGATCTTTTGCAGTTTTAACCCACCAAAAAATGAATAGATTAAAAATGTCCCAAATAGTCAGAAACAGAAGAGGTTTTAAAAAAAAAAATTCTAAATGCTCGTATAGTAGTATAATAAAACGTATGTGTATGGTGGGAAATAATTCTATGCTTTTCCATTTAAGCGTTTTGTACTAGAAGATCTAAACATATTCATAACAACACCAACACAGGCAGGCAGCACCAAAACCATAGACATCACACTAAGTTACTAATCCAGAAAGAAGGCACCCCTATGTCTTGTTTTTATCTTTAACACCTTTTAGCTTCTTTTCCTCGCACGTCTACCCTCCCTGCTTTCAGGCTGGAAGAAACTGTGAAGTGGTAAAAGGAGTTTGTGCTCATAAAGGTTTGATGGCTCGACCATCTGGCTGGGAATGCTCATAAAGGAAGCCCTGCAGAGGTTAAGGAGGTCAGAGACTACACAAGCCGGGGCTGAGGTGGGTCCTGGCGCTCCTCTGACTAGCACCCAAATTCTGTCCAACTGGTTGTAAGGTGCTCTAGTCAACCTCCAAAGAAAAGTGTCTCCGTGGACTGCTGATAAACATCACTTCTTTCTCTTGCTCACTTTCATAATTCTATGGAAACATAAAGGAAATATCTCTGCCTGTATCCCATTGTAATCGCTTCCATCCTATCCCAGTGCTCAGCTCATTAACAAGTGACCTGAAGGCAGGGGAAAAAACCCACAACTTTTGTATAATGGATCCTTGCTGTTTAGAGACTATAAAAGTAAACAGGCCTGTTCACTTAAAAAAGAAAAAAAAAAAGAAAAAAGAAAAGAAGTAAAAAATACAAAAATGTTCTCTTAAACACTTAAGACTATCTGATTTTAAAAATTAGCTACATGACGGCTATCTGGGTAATATGTTCTTGCATTTGCAAATTATTTTTCCCCTCTAGAAATGTTATTCAGAGCCGCAACTGTTTACACCACAATTCTGCGCTATATGTCCAGAAAGCATATATTTAAAACCTGCATACACAAAGTTATAGTCTTCTGCTGTACTGATTGCCCTGGCAGCAGATAAGTGCCCAGCATCAGGTTTATGAATTGCAGGCTTCATTAGTCTTAAAATGGTAACAAAGGAAGATGCGTCCTAAAAAGTGTCATCCTTCATCTGAGAGGGTAGTGCCTGACACATTAGGAATCTATATGCTCAATTAACCACTGGCAGGCTCATTTTTTCTGTGCCTCTCACTCAGCCTCTCCCCCCACCCCTTCTCCTGACCACTCCACCCTTCCTTCTGACTGAATCTTTCAGCCCTTGCATTGATAGCCCTGACTATATGCAAACACTCAATTACAGGGTGGCTTGAGGGATTTCTTTTGGCTGCTACTTGTTCTCCAATTTCCAGTGAATAGCCAAAGAATCTTATTGCTGTGTTTTGCTTTTGATTACCAAAAGTGAATACATTCAGATCCTTTGCCTTTAAAAGTTAGTTCACAAATTCAAAATCTATCTTGGAAATTAACATAGTTTTGTGATTAAACTGTAATTTGTATTCATAGTTCTTGAGATCAAGAACACTTTCTGAAGAAGCAAAGTCGTGTATACTTCTTTTCCATAAAAAATATTTTTATCAGTCTGAGATCAGTTTGTGTATCCAACATTTGAATCTGCCCATGATTTTGTTTTTTTTCCATTATTTAAATATGTTCTTAATTATATGGGCAGCCTTACAGGAACACTTTCAGCAGTCACAATTTTGGGTGGGAGGAAAAAACGGGGAAAAAAAAAGAAACAAAATAAGAGAGGGAAAGTTAACAGGTAGGAAACACTGCCAATCAGAACAGAAAGCCAGTGTCCTAAATGGTTAATCCTCCATAACTATTAGCATACACATGATTAACTGTATAGTAGACCTGATTAAGTGTGTCTGTACATTATGCTAATCCCTGCATGCTGATTGGCTGACCTGATTAATGGTACACCAGACTCTGCAGTGATGGAAGGACGATGTGCCCGTCTCACAGCCTCTCTGCAAAGAAAGCAGGGGAAAATAAGAGAGCAGTGTACAGCTAGTTACCCAAYGCGCAGCAAAGAAAGGAGACGAGGGAGAGGTCATACTCCTTGTGTCTGAACACTAAGTTTGAGATATGAAGTTTAAGAGAATGAAATTGCTTTTACAGTTTTGCTTCCTAAAATTTAAGTCTGTCTTTAGAGTTATTTTTGGGTGCAGGTCGGATATTTACTTATTCTAGAGTTTGCYTGTGCTTCTCTCTGTATATCTCCCAGCACCCATATGCAGAGGACACCTACCACAGGAAAATATAAGCACTCTGCACTAACTGCCTTTAAAAATCTTTCCAAAAAACTATATTATCACCAGTCTTGTGCTTCAGTATCTTGCTGAATGCACAAAATATGTAATTTTCAACCATAGTTTTAAAGCAACTCATTTCAACTAGCTTTTAAGGAATGATTCAAAGTATTTCTGAAGTCTACAGAGGATATGAAGTCTCCAGAGGAGACTTCAGTGGTGGTTTTGGGACTGGGCGGTTAAGTGCTCTAAAGATAAGCGCCTGAAAATGGAATTCATTGATGCCCCCATCCTGTCTGCCTGTAAAAACAGATGATGTATATTTAGCTATACGCTCCTGCCTGTTATTGAGTTATTGACACTGAAAGTCAGCAGTCTTATTAAGCTGAAAGGACTTGCTAAATGGCTTCAATAGAAGCTTAATGTTTAGACAAAGAAGTTAAAACAGACCCAGTCTCTTTCTCCCTCAAACATACCCTGCTCTACATGTATTAGGTAGGCATCTAGCATCTAAAAAAGTAAAAATGCACATGCACACCAGTGTAAAAATATGAAGTGTCTAGAAAGTCTGTATACTATTGATACATACCATCTGTTCTAGGTCAGGTACGTGAACTTTTTTAGCCATGTACATTTATCCAGAGCAACTTAAGGGGATTAAACCTCTGGCCTTTAAAGTGCTGAATAGCTTTTCTTGAGTTACTTGAATGAGATATTCACGTGAGGTCAATCTAGTTATGACGGGTCAAATTTACCCTGTGTTCACATCAGCTGCTGTTGGCACTAGTTTGGCCTGTGGCAATAAGTCTAGAATCTGCTCCCACAAAACGAGGTTCCCACAGGCGCCCAAGGAGTCAGGGCCTGGCAGTACCAAAAGTAGGGAGCTTGGACTGGGGCATTGCACCAATTAGACTGGTAGAGAGTTGTGAGCAAGTGCACAGAGACTAAAAAATACAGAAGAGTTGGGCTGTTAGTGCTCTTCTTGCCCTTCCTCGGGTGAATTCCTTCATGGCCCATAACTCAAGACCTGTGGAAACCTGTGTTCATTGAACACTGGCAGTATCGGTGTGAAAGACTGACTCAGCCCTTCTGTTTTATCTCATGATGATGGTCATGGCATCATGTCTGTAAGCAACCGTTTTACACATAAAGACAACCAAGAGAGAATCCAAAACACCAATGACATGTGCAACAATGATACTGGTGAGGTATTTTTAATTGGTTAAATTTTATTGAGTAAGTGAAGCTGTTATTCTTAATTACTTATTTAGTTCTGGTAATTAATTATTATCTCTGGAATGATTCAAGGGATGTTTATTTTCATTATTAGTAATAGGTTCCTAGATGCTTGGGCTACCTATATAATACATTGGAATAGTAACTGTCTCAGATAAATTGTTAAAAAAATCCATACACGTGAGGACAGGGCTGCCTAGAGTCAGCCAATATGAAATGCTGCAGAAGAAGGTATGTCTTAAATAGTCCTTGCTGGCAAACAGAGACCTGACTTGGGTGGAAGCCCCTTTTTTCCTTCCTGTGGCCTGCAGCCCAGAACCTTTAATTGAAGGTAGTTGTCTACATCTGCTGCTTGCATAGAACAAGCTCATTCTTTTAAAGTGTGGTAGTGGTGGAAGTGTGGTGGTAGCATCATTTTCACTTGCATGTGTAACTGATCATTTAAAAAACTTAAAATGAAACACAATGTTCTTTAAATAGTTTTGTTTAAAAGCACAATTGTTTATTAAGGGTTGGGTGAGCATCAGACGGGGGAAAAAAGGGCAATTCTCTTCCTCTTTCGCAAGTATTTCCCTACTTATGCATTTCCCCTTCTACTGTTTCATTAAACTGTCATCTCAGTTAAATACTCTGACATATGACCTATCATCTCATGTGTGGTCAGAACCTCTTACCTAGAATAGGGTAGAGACAGATTCGAGCTTAAAGTGCACATCTTTCACCTCTTCAAGGTTAAATAATTTATGGAGGAGTGAAAAGGAGTATCTTTCCCGTCAGTGCTATGCGACTATACAGTGAATAATCCACTGAGTCTGAGAGAAAGAGGAAAGTCACGGTCAAGCGTTCTTCTAGGAAAGGGCTGCACTCCTGGGACCACTTTTGTACATTGTCAAATGACTACTTGGCCTTAAGGTGCAAGCCAGGCACCAAGATGTTGTCATCTCCTGGGCCTGCACCTGAACTCCAGGCAGGTGAGGAGCTCTCTAAGCATCTTGTGAGTCCAGATGTCTCCTGGGTTGGCAGTAGCTGAGTATCTGGGACCCAGAAGCCCTACTTTACCCTACTTTGGATGTGCAAGTTACTGCCCCTTTCTAGTAACAGAAATTCATCCAGGTCACAAAACGCAGCAAACAAAAATATATCCCTATATCTCTAAGGAATTCTCTTGCAGTGGCAGGGAAGATCACAACTTAATTTAACTTCATACTGGATAAAGTTACCTTTACCAGCATACCAGCATACCAAGCCTACCAGGGCACGCTGTCAGTAAAATTCCCGATTCCTATGAATTCCAGCCTCTGCTAAGTGAACTAATTGCTAATGTCTTGCAAAAATGTTTAGGCTGATTATTAGAAATATTTAATACACATCTACTGAATTTAAGGAAACAGCATTTTTAGGCTAACATCCAAAGAGATGGAAATTCTGTTCCTCTTTCAGTTTCCTGCTAAAAAGGCATAACAGTTTGTGACCCTACTGTTTGTCAGACAAAGGTGCAAAAGTGATATTTTGCCGTGTGATTTTTTAAGGATAGAGTTGACTTACGTCAAAGAAAACAAGCAGATTACTCACTTACACTCTGACATGTCTCTGCTTCTGGTTACAGAAGTTAAACCATAATTTCCTCTGAGATGTGTGGCACAGAACAGGTGTAACTTCATTTTGAATGTGATATTCTGTTGATTAACACAGAGGGAGAGTTCATGAGATAGGCATATGCATATGATTTACCTTTATCAAAAGTTTCTAAAAAGTGGCCAATGCTTTCTCTGTGTGACTTGTAGTTTTTGTACGTATTCAAGTGGAAGCACTGCTTTGAATGGACACAGCAAGTATGGCAGATGCAGATATGAGCAAAGGGTTCTCAGATAGTAATTTACTAGAGAAAATTCTCCCTCTCTTTACTTGAAAAAGTCACAGGCAAGTTATTAGTTTGCAAAATATATTCTTTTACTGCTTCCAGTCCTTGAATCATTAGCTTTTCAAAGTCTTTACTCTGTGGTTTAATCCCAATTATTCAAATTTTAGCTGAGCCCTGTAAGTAGCTTGGCACTCTTTCTTTTCGCCGAAGGAAGAGGCACCGACATAGTTCTGCTGCAAACACCTCAAGGAACAGTATCTCTGTATTTAACAAATGCACAGCCAATACTGCAAGTAGTTTTCTGCTAGTATATTTGCTTCTAAAGCATGATGATCTGGCTTTGCAGCTTTTTAACTGTGGTTTTATTTGTGTCCAAGAAGGAGGTGTTTGAAGGTTAAAATCAAAGTTTTAGTTAAAACTAAAACAGTCACTCGGTCGGTCATCTATGTACATTTCCAAAATTCCACCACTCGTCCTGGAAAATAAGGTAGGCCAACAACCTTGGAGGCCATCTCAAAGGAATTTCACTGGCTTCTGTATTTATGCTGTGGTTTTATCACCCAGTTACTTCTCCACTTCTAAGGGGAAACTTTATTTTAAAACACTCAGCCTTTTGTGAACCAAGGAGAAGAAACCAAGGGGTGAAAACTCCAAAGCCAAGGATACCTCACAAGAAATGCCTCCAGGCCAGTGCCCTGGTGTTTAACCCTGGGATTCATTTGCTCAGATATTTCGGGTGACTGTGTTGTTGAAGTATAACAAAAAGAACGAGGTGGGCTTTTAAACGACTAAAACCCATGCAGGTTCAAGGTTTGGAAAATATGAGGGAAAAGCATGACAGCAAGCAGAAGAGATTAATCAAAGCATGCAAAGAAATACATATACACAGGCTTATTTTGGCCCTGGCCATATTCCTCCACCTCTGTTATACACAGAAAACCACTGATTCCCCTGAGACAGAACTGACAAAATATGGTCCTTTCCTGTACATCCTGAATTCTCATGTTAATCTCTACCCAAACTTTGAGTCCACATAAGACTTTGAGGGAGTGTATAAAAAGAGGCTAATCCTCAGTGGCTAAAGAGGAAAGTTTGAAAAGAATGTAAGTGCCATTAAACTGGCAGCATTTGCTAGCAGTTGCATCCGAGACATCACAGCTTCCATCCAAACTGGGAGATAGTTGCATGAGAACTGAGCAATGCCTGTGAATTAAAAAAAGGTTGGGGCACAAGTTCACTATGCAATTACCTGGATTTGGTGTCCTGGACAGAGGCAAAGGTAGCCCACCAGCTTGCTGGGGACCATCAAGAAGCCAACACACTAACAGAAAATATGTCTAAGTGTATTTATGGTTAGGTTGGGATATCTGTTGTCAATAGTTTAATTTTGTATACATTTTTAAATAAAGTATTGAGACCACGTGAGAACATATATATTTCAACGGGAAACTAGAATTTGCTGAAGAACAGAGTTATGTATTGCATGAGTGCAGAAGGGGTGGAATAGGAGTCCCTAAAATTCCAGTTATTTTCTCCTAATAATATGAACTCATCCAGGCCATGAACAGATCTGAAAGTTTTGATCATAAAGAAGAATTTATGTGAAAAAAGGAGAACAGTTGCATTGGCACTAATCCAGGATAATTTTACTGCAACCAGTAGAGTCACTCTGGAAACGCCAGACAGAGCTGAGAGCTGAGCTTCCTGATATAGGGCTGTAAGAGGTGCGTGAACAGAAGCTTTTGTGATAGCCTCCAAGACTGAAATGTGTCATCACCTATAATCATGTACTTTTTTGGTCTGGAAAGGGCAAGGATAGGTATGCCGTTCGCTTTGCAACTTACAGACCTAACCGGCTGACATGAAATCCCCCATTTTACCCCGCCAGTGTTCTTACCCTTCCTCTCCCATGTGTGCTATAGCAGCAGAACAGCTGTTCATCTCCTTTCATCTGGGATTCTGCTTTTGTTTAGCCTTGACGACCACAAATCACATCACTACAATGGCCATTCTCATTGTACCAAAGGCTGACGGAAAAACAGATCCACTTCAGGACTCCCATTCAGAAACCCCAGAGAAGAAAGTGGAGACTAGCGTTTTCCTGGTTCCTAGCCCAGATTCTTTTCTAGCCTGTAATCCATTTTTTGCTCGTACCTGACAAGGTGCCGCATTGAAACTGAAGCCCATGTGCTGGCTGTCAGTCGTGGCTAATGTGCTATGCAGGATAAAGGGCGAAGGCAGGTGGTGCTGGAGGTGTAAAAGCAGAGGCTGCAGCCATTGAAATTGTCTCTGTACTAATTGGCAGGAAAAGGGCACTGATAGCCATGGATTGTCAAGATGGCTCCTCTGACCCTTCTGCTTAATCCAAATGAGTAATTAATGAGTGTGTTATGATTAGCACTGCAGTAAACTCTTCACTAGACAAATACTTTAAAGCTCTCAGGCTTTAGCTCACCAGCTGATTGCCATTTGGCTAGCAGATTTGTTTTCCTCTGAGAGGCTGAACACACCCATTAGTCGTGCAGGGGGAGAATACGGCTAAAAAATAAAAATAAGAAATCCTACCAAAATGACACCACCGTGAAAGTGGGAATGCACGTTCTCTCAGCAGAGCTGACAAAACAAGTTATAATATATAGGGCTGTTGTGTATCAGGAGCAGTTAGCAGCTGATGAAGTGAAGGAGGAATTGTGTACTGAGCATCAAAAAATGTAAAACACGTACTTAAAGGCTTCTTTTCTCTTCCTCTGAAAGAATCAGCAAAACAGGAGACAGGAGCCATTAGCTTCCCTTTTTCACTGGAATGTATCAGATGGATTCGTAATGGAAAAGTGTTTGTATCCAACATCTTTAGCGTGGGCTCTGCCAAAAATACCAGCAGCCTGAAGATGGATTTGTTTTGATACCAGCAATACCTTATTTAATTAGGATTCCCTTTTAACTTGTGGCTGCTGAGATTTTACAAGAGAAGCTTGTGCATTTGTGGTCGGTTCAGGGAGCAGGATATTCTCCTCTGCTTTCTCAGTGTAATGTCAGCTGAGGCCAACGGGGCACAGAAGTTACAGGACGGTCAGTGCAGGAAGACCAGATGCTCTTGCTTCAGACCTAGGTAACTTTGAGATAAACAGTACTGGGCCAACTGGCTCATGAGAGAGGTGAAGAAGAGAAGATGCACAGAAATCCAAGCAGCCTACCAGCCCCAGGAGCAGCCCCAGCACATTTAGGCAGAGATCCGCCGGTGGGAAGAACAGGAGAAGGAAGCGTGCGCTACGCAGCTTATGGACTGTCACCTGTGTGAAAGGGACAAAAAGGGCCGATTTCTGTCTCCACACTTGCCAGTCAGTCACTTCTGGTCAACTCTCGATTTGTGCAAACTGGAGATGGAATAATAAAATAAAATAAAATAACCCACTTGCAAAGCATGTTTCAGGCTTCCCCAAGCAAGCCTAACTCTATTTCACGTGCTAATTTTAGAGATTATAAAGAAGGGAGACATATGACTGCCACCTATCTCTGCCACTGCCCTTAAAACAAATGTAAAGGACAATTAACAACAGATTAGCTCCATGTCCTAGTTTGCCATGTGAGGATGATCGCTGACCTTCTCATTTCATCCTCATTAGTGTCTCAGGCCAACAGACCCATTGCTCTTTAATCATCACCCATCATCCTTTGCTTCAACACATGGAAACAAATGATGTGTTGCCAGGAAGGTCAGAGGTCAAATATGAGTTTTGTTGTTGCTGGAGTGCAAACTAGAGGCAATGGGGTCAACTTTGGGGCAAATCTTTGCGGCAGTCTGTTTGAGCGGAGAAACTATTTTGAATGCATGAAGCATGACACCCACTGTGTTTTTGTTTTCTCCTTGCAGCTGGAATTTACTCAAAGTTTTTTTTTTTTAATTTTCTAATTTTCTAGTGGCATGCAAAAAACACACAGGGAGAAACAAGTGGTGATTCGCTGTCTTTCTGAGAATGAAAGGTTAAATTGCAAAGGGATGGGATAAGTGCATCCAGGGTGTCACATGGATTTTTTTTGCCTTTCAAAGCTGCATGTTGTTCATAAAGTTATGAATGCTGGAAGCTTTTCAGGCTGCATCTCTTCATGCTGCTGCTACTCCAGTGCTACTTTCCAATTTGCCATGGATAGCCTCTGAAGACTGACAGGGCTGAAGGCACCCAGTGCCAGTGTAAATGAGCCCCATTCATTTCTTGCCATGGGCATATGGCATGTCATTGTCCTCGGCCACCGAGGCAGAAGTGATGCAATTTGTTGGCATGTCCTGTCACAGCACAAACTATCTATCCCACTGAGCCCCTAGAAAACAACAGAAGCCAGAAAAGGGCAGCCAAAAACTTCACAGCTTTATCACAAGAACACACATGCACACACCATGCTGGTAAAAAAAAAAAAAAAAAAAAAAAATCCCTGTCCTTTTTTGGACCTCTGTGGGATTTGTATTTTTTTCATTTCTTCAGGGTCTCAAAAGTTGTTGTCCAAACCAGCACGAAGCCTGATCCTTTTCTTGTCTCCCACGAATGAGAATCAGGCCTTTTATTTCTTCTAATTTTAAAATCTAACTTTAGCCTAAGACCACTGGACTGCAGAAGTTCAGCATGTTTTCTGTGTAGTGCATTCAGTGAGAAGTCATGAGTTAAAAAGGTAGTCAAATATGATACCTTCAAATTGGAGATATGATACTATATACTCCCGAGAAACTATTAAAAAAAATCACATCCCCTGGCTGAGAAGAAACAAATTGTTTGTTTCATTTTTGAATTAACTTAAAACTTGGAGTGGTTCAGAATTCATAGCAGAACTTCAGGATTACTTAATGTTCCAGTTAAGTGAAACTGAAGAGAAGGGGGGAAAAAATCCAGTCACAATACAAAGCAACAATAAAGAAAAGGCTGAGCACAGAGAAATTCAAATGTGGGGAAGAGAGAGGGGGAGAGAGGTAAGAAAAAAGCAGGGGGTGGAGGGGTGACCAGAGAGCTTCCCAGTAAGAACAAAACAGTTGAACTTACTCTGTCCTCATTTGCACCTGGCAAGCACAGTTGTCAAATGCTGCACTGAAAGCAAGGACACTGAAAAAAATAATTGAACAAAGCCAGAAGCACTGCAATGTTGAGATGGTTTAGATCAAAATACAGCAAGCATTGGACCCCTCTTCCTGTCCAAAATCCAGCCACCTGTGCCACTCCTTTTTCTGGAGAGAGTTCCATGCTTGGTGTCTAATTCAGCATTTCCTACAGTGAGAAAAATATGCTTTTCATTTAAGTCTGCCTTGAAGAAAATGTTGGTTTAAATTAAAGAAAAAAAAAAAGTTTTTGACATTGAACAAGCTGTGTAAAACTCCAGACTAGTCTGAGGGTTTTCCAAAAGCCTAAATCCTAGCATGTTTCTGAATGCTGCTGTATGTATTTTGCATCTGTGAGGTTGACAGCCTATTTTTGCCCTTCAGTAATAAGCTGTGCTGCAAATAAGTTGTGTGCAATAAGTAGTGCTGCAAATCAGATAATTAGAGGTGACGGTGATCAGATTTCCACTGTAAATTAAGTATGTGATAGAATGAGAGTGTGAGTTTTACGAGGGCAAATTTGTACCCATAAAATGAAGTCAGATATACTACAGTTTAGTGAGAGTTGGATCCAAGGTGAAAAGTTCAAACCCAGATCCAAACTTCTCCAAAGTTTGTGGTATGCAATATTCAATTCTATCATTTTGATTTGAGCCCATTTCTAATTATATTACTGGGTTTCTATAAACCAAATCATATGCAACATTTAAGCTGGGATGTTCAGGCTGGTTAAATTTAGAAAACAAACCCATGTTAGATGTCAGAACTAATTTTTGTAGAGTCAAAAGTATCACGCTCCATATGGTTCACATTTCTGAGCATAGACTTTTTGCACTAACTAGGCCAAACGTAAGCCTGTGTGACGTACATAATTATATGGGCTGTAATTATTCTTATTTCTATTTAACTGAATATCTACGATACAGTGATTTCTCAGGTTTATTTGGCGATGCAAAGAGAGTTGTGGAACTTGTTACAGTCTCCCTTAAGAAACAAAAGAAAAAATAGTTCTTCCCAACTCTTACTCTCTGAGATTTCAGTCTCAGCCAGTACCACCATCATGCAGCTGATGAATTCAACAGTTTATTTGTCTGCTCCAGCAAACGCCCCGTCAGTCACTATTCTCACCCTGAGTTTCCTTCTGAAAACACATGCTCCTAACGGACTGAAAGCTCTCACGTCCAAAGGTGACATTTTCCATCATTGGCCAGTGGCAAAAGCAGAGGACTTTTGTTTTCAAAGTAAGAATATACTTTTCACATCGCAAAAAAAGTCTCTTAATCCTTCAGTAGATAGAAACACAAGTGAAAGTCTTCAGCTATAAAAGAGGCAGTTATACATGGAGTGGGTTCTCAGTCAGCAAAAGTCCACAAATCTTTCAGGACAGTAAATGCTTGGAAATATAAAGGTATCAAAGCTATTCCAAATCTGAGCTAGTTAATAATACATCTAAATCCAATTGACTTGCACTGGGGCTCCTATGACAATTTCTGCAAATGGAGCTTTGGAGAAAAAATAAGTAAAGGCTTTTGTAAATTTGATTTTTAATTTTCAAATGTTCAGACAAAGAAGCATGTCTACCTGCCTGACAGGCAATTGCAGTGGGCAAAAGTCAAAGAAACACCACCCATCGACTGTGAATGAGCATGCTTTCTTTTAAACCAAACTATTAGTTCCAGTGAAAATAAATTTATAGAAAGCTTCCTGCCTCATATGAATGACATATAAGAAGAAATGACATTACTGGCCACGTGGCAAGTCAACAAAGACCATTAGAAAAAAGATGGATTTTGTCATCGCAGTGACAGAAGTGTCTAACTCAAAGACATATAAATACCAAACCTGGCAGGGGTGGAGTGGCCCAGTCTGTTTGGCCAATGCATTGACCATTAATACTACAAAACATTTGAGCAAAGCCTGCAGTGTCACATGTGCAGAGCCACAAAAGAAAATAGAAACCTTCTCTTCTAAAGGTAGACTTAAAATATATTTAAACTATTTTATTCCAGTGATAATGAACTCAGCACAGCACATTTCCACCATTTTAATGACCAGCTGGGGCTTATAGGCCACATCTGCACCTCAGGTCATTGATCCCTTCCCAGCTGGCCAGTAACCTAGTGGAGGTGCTCCTGCGCTGAAGTTGTTATACCTCAATTATTGTTGACTGTGTAATGTAATGGGGAGGAAACCCAAGTAAAAGGTGGGTAGGTGGAAGTAGTAAGAAGAGCACATAAAGCAATGACAGTGAGTCAGCAGAGCATCTGCAAAGACCAGACTCAGTAGTTTACCTCTCTTGATCTACTTGTAAGACCTACTGATGAAGAAGGAACAAGACTCTACCTTCAGTGTTTTATAGCTTTCTTTTAACATGGTAGTGAGAGGTGAGGGCGCTGCATAGTGATGTGTGGTTTCTCTCCTAGAGCTAAGATTGACATTACCAGGAAAAAAGGGGATTTGAAATATAGGTAGAAAAAATGCGAACAAAATTTGAAGAACAGGCTTTATCAGAAGGCCAAAAATCTCCCCAGCTTCCACGGCCATAAGTATGGGAAAAGCCCATCTTATTTAATAGCAGGGTGAAAGCATCTACTACAACAGGGTACTAACAGTGGCAAAATAGAGGAAAAACATAACAAACCAATGTAAAGTATTAGTAGAATATAGACTTTAGGATAGAAAATAAGGATACTGGGGACTAAGGCTTGGATGAAATGGTGAACAAGTGAAAACGAGTGAGAAAATGAATCCTTAAAAGTTTACCAGAAAGAAATCCTAGCAGAGGAGTGGCATTATCATTAGTTGATAGTGACAAAATTTTGAATTTTAATGATGAATATTGGTGCTGTTTGTATAAACACCAAGATAAAGTGTTTGTGTCACATGAGCCTGATGCATTAGGAAGTACTACATTAGTAAGTCAGGACACAAAATATTACTTGCAAAAAGAAGTTTCTAAGTTGGTGGACTTGATCGTATGTAAGAATTCAAGGAGAGCTGACAGAGAATACTGAAGGAGTTTGGGAAACTGAAAGACATCTAGTGCTACGTCACTATCGGAAAAAATGTAACTAGCAATATTTACTGGCCTCACAAACTTAACTAAAGGAAGAAATGATATTTAGTTGTATCTACTTAGTTGTACGTTACTTTTTGTAGGGAACCTAACTTTCTACTCTGAGCAAATCTAATGTAGCAGTTGGCCAAACACCTTAATCAAAGTGCATATTCAGAGCATGAGGAATCGGCCAAGTGTCTGGTCCTTGCAGTGCTTTGACGAGTGGCATATTTGTGGAAATATTTCTGTGGTTAAAATTTGGGGATAGCAAAAAGTCTGGCAAAACAGTAAACGAGGAGGAGGCTGGCTGGCCTGTAGAATGAATGACCTGAATCCATTGGCATTCTGGGTCCAGCTTGTAATACAGCCAATTCCAAGTGAGATATGTAGCAAACAGAAATGCGGGACTATGGTTTTTTAAGGAGTTATTCTAAAAAGGGTACAGATGGTATGGTGAGCACACAACTCAATGAGCTTCTGTTCTGATTCTGTGGAAAAAAGTTAATCTAATTGTTGGGTGAATAAACAGAAGAGACATGAGGGCAACTGGGACCATGTCTCTAGAGGACAAGACAGAGATATTGCACACATAGCTTGTGTCCACTTTCTAAAAAGTATATTGAAAAATTGAAGAGGGTGAGATAAAAAGCCACAAAACTTATTTGAGGCCTGAAGGAATTGTTTTACAGTGAAAGACTTACAGAGCTCCATCCATTTAGCTTATCAAAAAGAAAATTGAGAGGTGGTTTGATTACAGTACGTAAGTGCCTTCACAGGAAGAAAATACAAGGTAGTAAAGGCCTCTCTAATCTAATACAGAAAGAAATAACAAGAACCAATGGCTAAAAGCTGAAGTCAGACAAATTCCAATTGGAAATAAGCCACAGTGAGAATGATTAACTGTTGGAACAAACTACCAAAGGAAATGGTGGATTATCCATCTCCTGATTGCTTCAAATCAAGGCTGGATGCTGTGATAGTTATAACCAAACACAAGGTAGATTTTACTCTAAATCAAGTTACTGAGGGAAACAAAGTTGTTTCAGATATGCAAGAGGTGAAACCAGATGAACTAATTTCTCATTCTCCCCTTAAAATGTTCTTCTTTTTTTTGTAAATAAATCTATTCACTGAATTTTAAAAAAATACTTCTTCCAAAGTAACTTTTCTAACCAAAACTCACCATGAAAATCCCCTTACCCTCCTAAAGTGAAAAAAACTGCCATAGTTAGCTCTGTCTGAGGTGATCTTCACCTCTTTATGCCTCAGTTTCATAATTGCATAATGGTAACCCTTAGGAACTATGTACACATTTCAAATATCCTCAAGTTTCCGAAAGAGCTAGAGTTCCACAGAGAAACAAGGCAAGATTTCAAAGACAAAGCACAGTAAACTAACAAAAGTTAGCAGTCAAGACAGGCTGCTGTCTATAATTTGATATATCCTTCAGAAGCTGAGCTTTGTTAGATTTTTTTAAGTGTGCCCTGGCACAGAGGGTCAGAAGAATTGTCTAAAAGCAAAATTAGGCCTGGCACTTTCACTTCCTCCCTGTTGTATGGGAACAACTTTTCTTCTTCTTTCACTTTGTATTTCTCTTACATACCACCATGCCTAGACTATTTTTATTCCTTTTTAGAGATGCTAATCACGTGTCCATGTATGTAGGCACTCAGTGTTTTCAGCAAAGTGTACAGCCTATTTTGACTCCACTGTACCCCATCTGAGAGAGGGGGAGGGAAAGAAGCAGCAAAGATCAATACACCCTCGCCTTCTCTTGTGTCTGTTGTCCCATGACACAGAGTCACACATCCTGAACAGTCTATACAGAGACTAACTAATTTTGAAGGCAAATTCCGCAACACTTATCTGTTCTGAGTACCTCCTTTGTTTGAAAGTACACCAAATGTTCAAACCATGGAGTGGTCCATGAAAGCCACATCTTCCTGTACATCCCTGTTGCTCAAGAGACCACAGAAGTCAACCTGTATCAGCAGGAAATGATGAGTCCTCCAAACCCAGCCCAGATATACTTACTAGCCAAATGCATCCTAAGAAGTGTATTCTCTGTTTCCTCTTTGCACCTCTGTGTTCAGATGTTTTGAAATGGAGTTTGGAGAGGAAGAACCACGTAGCACTCATTATACCCAACTGCACAAACACCATGCTCTTCCAATCTTGTTTAGACATATAATGTGAGTTACTGCCTGGCTGTGTTAAGGCACTTATAGTAAATATTCTGATGCTCCAAGTACTCTTCTGGCATGTGCCTTTCTTTCCATGGAAGATCCTAACCTTGCCTGGATTAGTATAAGTTAAAACATTTTTAAAACTTTTCATAGAAAAGAAATCTATATAAACAGACCTTCTCCTCAGATGGAGAAAGATTAAAAATATATATACTGTAGATGTGTTTACCCTCACAGTCTTGTACTGGTTAGAGTAAATGTTAAAGTCTGTAAACAACATAAAACAAAACAAAACAAAGACATGGCTCAGAAACAAAGTTTTAAGACTTTTTTTAGGAAAAAGAAGGTCTTACCTTACCTCTTCAAGGATACTGTGTATATAGGGCAGAGTTTGGAGATGTCACCAGCAAAGCATTCATTAGTTTGAAATACCAATGCACCATTTGTACAGAGTGCGCATCTGGGTGGACCTAGGAAAAAGGAGTGGAGAGTAGGAAAAGAAAGCCAAAGTTAATTACTTGGATACTATCCCTTTTTTTCTAAAGCACAGTGAAAATTATGGACCTGCAACTCCAAGTCTTGATACATGAGCCAAAGCACTAATTCAGGAACTCTGGTCATTGGAGAGGCATCTCTTTGATCCAACAGTGACTTCAGTGTAGAGCAAGACTGAACACGATGGGAACAACCTTGCTTGTTCCAGTCAGGGGTATAAGCACGTTGCTTAGATTAAGAATGATCCAGATTTTCAGGATCTGCATGCACAAGTCCAGAGATAGATTTTCAAAGGGCTTCATGTCCCATTTAACTACTACAGGCTCAGCAATCATGACAGAACACAGGTCGCTCTGGCTGTTTAGCAGAATAGAGGCTGGAGGCATCAGCTAAATATAGGGTTTATTTTCCAGTACTGCTATAGTACCTATATGTATAAGGACATTATTTTTTAAATTTAGGTCCCACATCTATTCATGAGAATCCTGCCAAAGGGATTAGAGTAATTATATTTTTAAATAATGAAAGGTGAACTTCTTCTCTACGTTTGCAATGGCTGTGAAGTGGGCTTAGGGAAACTGGACTAAACTCTCTGCCTTCCCTAAAGATGAAACGGTCCTTGAAGTACAGCTGCCAACACTTGCCCCCAGGTGCAATGATCTCCCCCTCCTTCTTCCCCTCATAGCAGTAGGAATTAATCAAGACTTTTTGCATAGGGCCAAGAGGAGGGGGGAAGAGGGAAAGTTTGTCATATGTCATTAGAATTGTGATTGTACATGTCACCAATGACATAGGTGGTTTAAAACTGTACATATGTTTTTATGAGAAAATGAAGTAATCAGCTATAAACACATTTATACATAGTCTTGCTTTGACATTTATTTTTAATGAACCAGGAAAGTCTACACTCTTCTTGAGGTCAACAAGAAAATAGTTCTAACTGGAAGAGAACATTTTTGTTATTACACTGAATGGAATGAGTTGTATATTAAACAACATACAGTGGAACTGAATCCATTTCCTCCCAGAGCTGAAAATTTAGTAGGCTTTGCCTTCCTTTTTTCCATTACAGTTATGCATCAAGTGCATTCAATAAAATGTCCTTCTCTTAGAATTGCTGAATATACATAAGGGGAAAGTGTTGCTTATTACAAATTATTTTAACTGGTAATTCTTGTTGATATGAAAGCTTTAATTTCTATGAGAGTTCTAGAAGTCAGGTGAGACTGCCAGCAGGTAATCAATCACAATTACATTTAATCACAAAATTCAAAAAGTCACAGCAGTTTAAAGTATGTTTAAGCACATACAGGTGATACCCTGAAACGATTTCATTTTGCATAGTACAAATAGGAGGGGAAAGCAGGTTTATTTATTTTAAACAAGATTACTTATTATAGTGATGAAAATTAAGAGTCTAGACAAGCAAGGAACCCTGATTCTAGTAACAGGTTTACTGATAAATCTTCAGAGAAAGTAGGTACTCTGAGACACTTCATGCAGTGACAGAAAGGATGCATTACTGCAAACTCTGACCCAGCCAGTCCACTGCAGACTTAGGAGTAAGACCAGGTGATTAGTGGATGCCTTAGTTTGGCTAATAAAAATCAAACCACACAAAGTGCATTTTTGCTTCATTTCTTGCCTCCCCAAAAGGCATTTTACTGTGTTTTACCCCATAGCTCACCAGCATTGCAGGAAATCTGGCTTCAGCTTCGTTCCCTGCCTGAGGGACCTGGAAACCACATTCCCTGCTCCCACCCAGGGACCACACTATCTGCTGGTGGGTTGGACATGCAAGGAGGGGAAGGCAGAGAGGAAGCTCTCAGTCTGCTTGTTGAAGTTATTTTATCTGTAGAAATAAAGCAATCATTGGAGAAAGCCAGCTGAGGTGCTTTTCACAACAGAGTATCCTACTACCAGGCCCAGCACCCTCCTATCTTTCATCCCCCTATCTTAATGATAATGGAAGAATTGTATATCCAATGTATGAAGAGCTTCTAGTGTGGTGACTAGCCACTAAAGATGGAGAACCTCATTCATTTCTGCTGCCTGCTTGGTTCACAGAAGGATTTGAACAAAGGCCCACTGCTTCCTGGGTGAGGAATTTAAACATTGCCCTGAGTTTAAAAGAAAAATTGATTCCCTGTTCTGAAACTCACCTGGGAGGTGGGAGAGATGCAATGAATGTCTGGTTATTTGGACAAACTGAATTGACACCAGCAGTGAAGACTGAGAGGGGTAAATTCTCAAAACATCATGATTATGGCAATTTTCTGTAGGATCAGGCACTTTAGGCAGAGGTAGGGGCTAAAAAAGGGTCTACCATGTTCTCCATGAACTTGCCAGGTAGTTAGCTGCTGGATCAGAGAAGATGGTACTAACTCCTCCAGTAAGCAATTTAGCAAACGAGCAGCCTAAAGTTGATTCCCAGCTGAAAATATGTAATCAATTCAGTTACCTCCAAACTGAAGATCTGGACAATAAACTCTGTACATTTCTGTGAATTTTCCTTCTAAAATGCAATTCTTGAAATGAGACTCCCCTGAAATATCTCGGTGGAAGAAATAAAAAGAAATGCAAGTACAGAATGTAAGCTTCTTTTTTTCCAGAGAATTCTCAGTCTGGTCTCTAAAGTATAGAAAAAGTCACAGTCCACTACACATTCTGGTTCTTAATTATTCTAAGGAAGAATTTTGATTGCAACTACCCATGCCTCTGCCTTACAAGGTAGCTGAGATCCAGTAGCTGGAATCTCAGTATAAATGACTGTATAAGGAGTTACAAACATTACTAGCAAACCACCCTTTTTTGTGTAGCCAGGATATGGGTAAAAATCTACCGTCTGAGACTTCTTGTTTCTGAGAGGAACTAATGTCTTTTGTTTGACCAGCTAACGCAGTTTGCAAACATAAACATTTACAAGCCCTTTACCAGGCCTCAGGACTCAGCTTCTGCACCTGGCACCTTCTTTTCCAACTAAATATTCTAAGTAACAAAAGATGCTACTGCTCTTTAAAAACTGTGCATCCTGTAGACTGTTATGGCTGTAAAGCCCACTACTACTACATTCAGAAAAGATTGTATATTCTTAGCACTTTGAACTTATTTCTGTCACAAGAGGGCTTAATCAAAAGCACCTACTTAAGAAAATGTTCGTTAATGTATACATTGCCATAAAATTCCTGGGATTTAGATAGAGATTTGGTGTAATGAAATGAATTCACATGACCATAATGTGTTTTCCTGTGAGCTTAATTTATCTGGAGTATTCAGGTTAAGGTTGTTGTTTAAGCAAGATTTCTAGAGTAGTACCTCCAGAAACAAGTAAACTAGTTCTGCAAAAAATGTGAGAGTTTCTTTGTCACTCAAATTCTTGAAAACAAAATTACTCTTGAGGCTTGAACATGCTTTCTTTAAAGGGAATGACAGAATACCCATTGACTGTAACAGGGTAGGAGCTTTGATGCACGATTTGCTTAGTGAGATACTATATAATATTATACAACAGGTCAGAAGAGATGATCACAATGACCTTTTCTGGCCATAAAAATCTATGAAGAGTGATAAGCATTGACCTAATGCTGTTTCTCCTACTGATGTCAATAGTGGAGAAGTGAGGCCAAAGCGGAACATGTCTGACACTACTTTAATAAAGCGTGATTTAAATAAAATTGAATTGAACCAAAGGTAACGCATTAGGTAGAACAGGTAATGCAAAAGAACCGCACTAATGAGAGGGAAGTGTCAGTTGTTTGGGCTCATATGCCAGAAGCAAGACAATCAACGTTGAAAGTCCATGCTCTTCGATCAGGTATAGAGGCAACCAGGACAGTAAGTGGCTAGATAGCATAGAGACCATAAGAGAGGGAGAGATCTAGGTGCTGTGGCTTAGATAAACCCTATCTAAGCACTTGAATTAGGTGCCCAAATTGAGAGTCCATTTGCCACAGACTCCTTCTGTAGCCAACAGACAAAGAGAGCTGGATATTTCCTATAGGCAATTCAGATCCTATTTTGGCTGGATAATTGTTTTGCAATGTGGATCTCTCTCTACGGTCATAGGTTAGGGAAACTAGCCTCCTTTCCCTGGTGCCTCAGTTAAGTGCATACTTTCAGTTAGGATTAATCCAGGGTTATTTGTCAAGGCATAATACACAGCACCATGGAGAAGAGTAAAACATGTCACTGCCCCTGCAGTTATTAGACACTAATCTCAAAAAGAGCAAAATCTGTTCTTAAAATTACCAACATGTTTTCTGGCTAATCAATGGTAGTAGCTGAACTGACACCTACTAGATCACTGATAGAGTAGGCAATACCTACATTTTAAGCTCCTGAAAATACTCTGAAGTAACATGAATGTAAAGTAATATTGGCTGAAACTATTCTCAGGAGGTTTTGGACACCAACTCCTTTAAGTTGCTTCGAAAATCCTCCCTACCATTTGCCCAAGAATGTTAAGGTTTTTTATAAGTATCTCTACAGCTTTTAAAAAATCTATAGAGGGGAAGTGCTGGCATACGATGAGTTTATGAAGTCTTAAACATATAAGAGAGACAAAAGGTACAAGAAGACAAAGAGTTACTATTTGTATTCCCGTTATTCTCATTCTACATTCTGCAGATCTGCAGAACATAAGACTGGGAAAGACAATATGCCTCACTGTTCCTTAGTTTGAGTTATTCTTGTTCTCCACTATTTTTTGTTTCAGTCTTCCGCTCTTTATGAGGTTTCATAGGGCATAGGTTTCATTAGGCTTCTAAGTACGCATAGTGGATAAAGACTGAGCATATTACTTCATTTTTCAGCCTTCTACTTTCTTTTGCAGTATAGCAGTAACTGCCAGCAGAGCTCATAACACACCTCTGCTTTTGAACCCTTCAACCTACATACTTACAACCCTGAGCATAGGATTTTGTATGTTTGAGAATACGTCTAGCCACTTCAACCCATCTGAATCCAAGATTCTTTCAAAGCCACATTGAAAGAAACCATAATTCCTTAAAATTGAGCTACTTTTACAATCTATAATGGCTGAGGAAGGGTTCTTAATTTATAGTCTCACTGATGTGGAAGCTCCTTGTGCTTGGTATTGTGTGCATGCAAAGTAAAAGAGAACCCAAAGAGCTTATAAACATACACCCAAGTCAGACAAAGGAAGTATTGTTATCACTGATGGCATACAAGTCCATAGGCTGCCAACAGTATTTGTTTGTTTCTCAAATATAATCTCTAAGGAAGAACTGAACAATGCCAGTGAGAAGGTAAACCGAGGAATGTATCTTATTCTGGAGTTCATAATGAAGCAAAGCTCAAATCATTGACTGTTAGGTAAACACTCCATGAAAAGTTGTAAAACTGAACTTTGTTAGATGTGTAGTATTTCTGCACTTCAATATTGTTCAATATACTGTTGCAACAGCTTTAATTCAGGCAACAATTTGGTGTCACTGTGCAAGCAAGGGGCTGAAGGTATGTATATATGGAAAACAACACACAGGCAAAGTCTATTTTTTAGCTTTATAAATCTTCAGTTGTGATCTGAGTTTGAAATCATTCTGTTCTCATTTTATCAGAACTAGTGATACTATTTCTAGATTAAAGTGGAGTGTGATTACAATAATGTGAAGGGATTTTCATGTCAAATCCACAACTGTGGTACTGAGAAACCAGAGAAACAGCCTGCTGATTTAACTAGTGTTTGGATAGACTCCTAGACCATTATTTGAGAAGCTGTCCAGATTGTCTTATCATAAGACAATAGTTTCACTTTAAAGGGACAATTATATTTTCTGAGTGGGTGGGGTGGGATGGGAAGGAGCTGAATATATATATGTATACATTTTCTCTGTTTTAGTGCAGATGATTTCTTTATGTTCCTCAGTTATACATGGAGGGTCAAGTTTGAGCAAGCAACAGAATTTCAAAGAAAAAGTATCATATTTCACTGAGTTCTATATCAAAGCCATGCATAAAGCATCTCATGATTTTTATGTTGCAGCATAAATCAACTAAGTTTACTCATAACCACACTGAATATGATACGAGATTTGTATGGTTCAGGGATTTGTTATTTGTATGTTACTTAAACACTTCATAAAATTACTTTAGTATCTGTTCACTGTGTATATTTTCTGAATTCCTTAATGGAAGATACGGGGTTTCTTTTTTTCTCCCTTCTCTGGTATTTAAGCATAAATTGGGATATTTAAAGAACTCCCATCAAATACCTTCTTTTGCTACTTATTCWTTTTAGATCCTGTTTTTCCATTAACCATTCTACACTGAAAACAACTTATTAATAGGCTGTCTCTCTTCCCCTTGATCAGTGATTCTTGGAATTGAAAGGATGTAGAAACCTGATATATTTTTAAGTCCAGAATTACGATTCTCTATAGGTTTCTCATGAGACAAATTTCTCACTCTGCATTGGGAGGACTGTGTTGGACATGACATACGTGTATACATAGAAATGCTTATGATATGGCAAAATTAAAAATTAAATTTAAAAAAAAATGATATAATGTTCCAACCAAAGACTTCAAAACCAGTACAGTTTAACTAAATACTTTTTTATGCTTCTAAATGGGAAATAATGCCATCTATTCATTCACTGCTAGGTAAATACATTTCAGAACACTGATAATCTTTTAGTGAAAATATGCACTTCTGGCAAACACTTTCATGTTCATAAGCTGTTCATCAATTGTCAATTCCTTGTGAAGATGGCTAGGTGTATTATTGTTTATCACTTGCTAACCAGGTGAAGACTGCAAATTAGGATCAAACTGCAGACTTGTGCAAAAAGCTGACATGAAACAACAGTCACTTGAGAAGGCCTAAATAACACAAGGAGGACAAGCTTAATCATAACATAGAGGTGAAACAAAATGTGGAGGGCTGGACAGTCCCACCGAGCAGATGTTTATATACTGGTACAAGAACAAGGGATATAAATGGGAGGATCTGGACATTTTCCTAAGTGATCAAAATATTAGTAAAATGTCATGTTGGTGTTTTTTTTTCTCATGACTGGTCTATAAATATGGAAGACCATAATTTGTTCAGGAAGGGTAAGGTAAGGAAAAACTATCCATAATGTGGACAGAAAGAGTTGCTGAAAGTCTGTTGGCAGTGACTACAAAGGAGAAGAATAGTGTGCTGCTGGGACAAGGGATACAGCACAGACCAAAAAAAAAGCTTTTTGTGAGTATCAGCCAGAGTAATCCAAGACTCTGGCTTCAGTGTTAAGCGGGCATTTCAACCACCCATGTCAGGAAAAGAGTTAACGGGTACAACAGTTTTGTTCCATTGGTGATAGTTTTTTTGATTCACAAGGAGAAAGCATTTGGAGGGGAAGATTTTTAATGATGATTCTAAATGATGGGAAAGAAATTGTTGAGAATATGAAGAAGAAAGCCAAAATAGGTAGGAGAGGCCATGAAACGGTCTCTGTGATTATTAGGAAGTGAAGAACAGATATAAGTAAAATAAAAATGATGATTTTCAAGAATACCAATTAGAAAACTTGAAGAATTGATAATGGGAGTTTAAGACAGCTGAGTCGAAAAAATGAACACAACCATATCAGTGCCAAGTATATGAGTGGAAAGGAATGACTGAAAATACAAAAAACACTGGCTTAGCTAAAACTTCATTGACTTGAAACACAGGAAGGAAGCAAACTGAAAGGACAGATTACTAAAGAGTTGAATAGCATCAGCAAAGGATCTTCAGATTGAAACAGAGAAAGCACAAACTAATGAGAATTTAGGGTCTGCATCACATGACTCAACCTGATGAAAAGGCAGGCTACTGTGGACAAGAGTGGCCCCTCTCTCCCCCAGCCCTGATTACATTCTTCTGCCACTTTTCTTGTGTGAGGTCTGGCAATGGTGACACTACAAGTGAGTCAGGTCAGCTCGTGACCAGACAAAAAAACCCTAATGTGCCAAAAGTAAAAGGGGAGTTCTGTCAGACCAACACACTGATCTGACTTGCCACACAGTTGCCAGATCTAACACAGGAGATACAGCTGGGACATGCAGCTAGGGATAAGGCCCTGGTGCTGGGACTGGCCTTTTCAGTAATGGCTTACGCTTGAACTGAATTAAATTAACATAAAATGAAACTTATGTTTAAGTTTGACTTTTCAAATCAACTATGTTTAAAAAAAGTCGTCCTTGAGTACCTCACAAAGAGGTGGAAGTGCTCTCCGCGTAGACAGGGGACTATCCTGCGAACTTACTGATGGGGGATGAGGCTCCAAACTGGAGCAGAGCTACAGGGGGAGGAGGTGACAGAGGGGAGGAAGGGGTAGACATGAAATTACAGGATATTGGAACAAGGAATCAAGCAATGTGTAAAAAGAAAAAAGGGAAAAGGAAAAAGGAGGCAGTCCTCTATGAACAGGCAGCAGACATTCAGATACGACGGAATCAACAAATGTTGCGTGTCTGGACTTCAGCAAAGCTTTGGACACTGACTCAAGGGATAATTTTATCATAAAGCTAGAAGATAAGTGCAAAGTTAATTCTGCACTCTTAGGAAGCCTCTGTGAAAGCCATGATGGTTTCAAATATGAATATGATCTATTGCTATTTAAGGCTTCGTAAACATGTTTGAGTCACATAATAAGGAACTTCAAACTGTTAACCTAAGAGCAAAGGTAAAAATGCGACAAGCTAATTTAGACCTTCTTTCTCTAAGTAAGATCTCTTTGTGAAATGAAGAGCAATACAGCTAATGTTTGAAAATGGAAGGATTAATCCATAAAATAATACCCCTCTTTTATGGATTTCTAGCCTTTCGTTAAAGCAGAAAGATAAAAAAGCCAAGCCTGAACAACGTTTTTAAAACAAAGTAATCATTTTAGTTCCTGGATATATTTATTAACTAAAAGTATAAATTAGAAAACAACCAAAGGTTAAACCCAAAGCTGCAGCCAGACCCAAGGTATTCCAAATGTGCCTGTTTAATATGCACTGCAGATTAACGGGTATTACACATTGATTCTAGCTGTACTTTTTAGAGGAGGTGGAGGAGGAGGCAAGACACTGAGATAAAAAATACAGTCTTTGTTTCGAAAACAAAAATGAGATTGTAAAATTGAGAACACAAAAGTGGAAGAGAATCACTAATAACTATATTCTTTATCTTCAGAAAAAATCAACAAAACCTTGCTTCGCTGTATGTTCCAGTGTACTACAGGCAGGCATTATCCAGCCCCTTTCTGAATGTTGGCAGGAGAGTTTGCTTTCCCAAGTCTGTGAAATTCTAAAATATAATGAAAATGCAGCTACCGTACTTTCTAAGCTCTTGGTAGATATTTTCACTTACTTTGTCATTTTCAGGGGGGAAACAATGGTGGCATCTGTGCCCTGGTGCTAAGTGCTCATTTGCATGCAGAGGCAGAGAGATATCCGTTTATTATCAATTTTATGCATTACTTCATTTCATGGTGTTAAAACAATTACATTCAAAGGGTTCAGCAGTCCACAGCCAAGCTATTCAGGGCTCCAGCAGCATCATATAATAACGTTATTCAGGGAGAGACACATACATCATAGTTTACTGACTTAGAAGTAAAGAAGAGAGGGAGAGGAGAGAGAGAAGCAACTCCTATAGAGCTGGATACAGAATTTGTAAAACATCAGAGATACTACAATAAGCAGAGAAACTCAGGGCAGATGGACATGAAATTTATTAACTTCTGAATTACTTTCTAAGAAAGTCAGGCAAATTTTTTACACACAACATTTCTACCAAATTCTCTGCCACATATACTCTCAACATGTTTTATACAACACTCTTCGTCACCCATACTGCAAAGCTCCACTTGAGCAAAAAAGCAGAGACTGTGCACCTCCCCTCGAAGATCTCAGAACA
Source organism: Phoebastria nigripes (assembly GCA_035582835.1). NCBI lineage: Eukaryota > Metazoa > Chordata > Aves > Procellariiformes > Diomedeidae > Phoebastria > Phoebastria nigripes. The sequence goes on along the minus strand of JAYKAV010000107.1, from coordinate 12,781 downwards.
CATACCTTGGAACAGCAAACAAATGGTTTGGTCTGAAGAGACTCTTGTGCTCAGAGTGCTCTCTACATGCAGTGGATTTGCAATCTGATTATCTGGTTACTCCTGTCAAGGCTCTGCCAAGCCTCCCATGAGGAATTTACATTTGTCTATCAATTTACATTAGCTAAAACAGCTGTCCGTGCAAAGGATTTCAAGGTTTTAAAATGAGGACCTACCCTCCAACATCAGTCAACTCTCCAAAATCCGACAAAAACTTTGGCTCAGTAGTGAACAAATTAAAAAAGCACATCCACCTTCAGGGTTTCCCTTATTGAGTTTGGTGAGATGTTTGTTTCAACAGAAAGCAAACAAACTACTTAATTGAGCATTTGCTGAAATTTTTAAAAGTGCCAGAAAAAAATCAAATCAAACAACTTTTAATAACACTTCACTGCCAGAGGAAAATAAAATTAGTGCTGGCCCTGTAAAATAAAAAAGCAACTACCAACTTTTTGATTATTATTTCTTATAATCATCTACCTTCAATAAAGCGACTTGAGTGAAGCACCAGAGAAGAAAAGCCTTTTTGAAGCATTTCAACATAGAGGACTCATGAAATAAGAAACTGGAAGAGGAGATTTATTATATGGGCTATCACAGACAACTGTTTGTTGAAGTACTTAGAAATTTCCCATCAGTTCTGGCTAGGGACAGTTGATGTGCACACAGTGCAGTGATAAGGTATGGGTCTGCTTCAAGCCATGGAGAAATGCAAGTTCTGAAGAAACTAGCTTGGCAACTGGAAAAACCAGCTGCTTGCTGGTAAGGACCACAAAGGAAAATAGTCTGTAGCAGTTCTCAAGCTATGGGCCACTCTCAAAAGGATGGGGGAAGATATTTTCTGGGCTGTTGCATGGCCAGAGTGCTGACAGAAGCAAAGGACAGCATGTGGTTCAGGTGGGGATAGGTCTAGTGGATGGAGCGGTACTGAGGAACCCACCACCGCTGGAGCTGCAGAGCCAGGCCATTGCCTTTCAGCCTTTCCTCATGGGGAGTGTCCTATGTACCAATGCCCCAGAGGAGAGTCAGAGGCAGCAGGTTTCTCAGTGGCTCCTGGCAGGTTTCCTCTGTTTCTGCTCCGAATATCTCAACAGCCAGCACTTCCTTCTGAGCTATCTGGGCCTGCCCCTGCCATAGCCGCCTTCTAACATTACAGTAATCAGGGTGCCAACAGCAGCCCAGCTGTGCCACATCTGCACGGTCTGCAAAAGCCAGGTAAATACTCCATGAATTGGCCCATGTTGATTCCTCATTAGGCTGCTAGTAATGTCTTGTCTAGCCAGTTTAAAGCTAGCATGGCTATCTTTACACTGGATTGCAGTCACAACATTTACCTTAAGGGCAAGGAGAATGCCTACTACCAGTTTTATTAGGCTATACAAATTAAGCAACTTCCAGAACTGAAAAATTGGATCTAAGTTTTATGTCAGCAGCTTCTGCAGGGCTCATGATCTCAGACATACCTCTGTGGCAATGTCTCTGTACTGCTTGCTGCTCAGTGGCTTGATTCAGGGATCTAGGCATGAAGAAGYGTGTGGTAGGCATACTGCTGTCACTTATAACGGAAGACAGTCTCATACGCACCAGGTTCTTCAGTCAAACGCCTCCTGTTACAAAAACTGGACAATAACGCAAATCATAATAATTTCCCTCTTACTTTGCTCCTCCTGTCTTCACTATATGGTTTATTCTGCAAGCTCTTCAGAGAACGGACTGTCTTTTCCTTATCATGCCTACATGATGAAGTCCTGAAAACTGACCATGGGTCTGAAGATACAAACATTAGCCTAACAATAAAGCTCTTAAAATTTAACTAATGACTAATTGGCCTTTGAAATAAACCTAGTAACCATCTATTGGAAAGGAGAGAGAACAATAACCAACAGGAAGAGGTCCTGCTATTTGGATGGCAACTGCAGGGACATGAAAAAGAAGAGCCCAGCAAAACATTAATGTATTAGACAACAGGGATAGGTGTGTGAAGCTGTAAAGACAGAAAAAAAAATGATGGCCTAGCAGGAAAAGAAGGTCCAGTTTACTGGAAGAATGGAGGCCATTTGCAGGCTTGGTTTTAACTTTCTTCCTATATCTGACTACAAAATATTTTTAAAGCCCTATTTTGTTATTATTATTAACATAGTCTCTTCTGTTTTTTAAAAAACACATCTCCATGTACTGTGTTACAGGTCAGAATTCTTAGAGTTCAGTGTTGTCTTTCCTTCTTAACACAAAGCATATAGAAATTGATCAGCTTGCATTTGTTAATATCAATAAATTAAGTTTTTTTTTTTTTTAAGAGGCTCATGGGAAAAAAGCACATTAAGAATACATCTTGAAATGATTGCTTTTCATGAGTTTTCAAGAGAAATATCTTGGGTTTGTCATACTGAATAAGTGTATTTGGACTAATTTAGTCCATCATAAGAATTCAAGGACCATGCAAAGACACTAACTCTACTCCCAGTCTGAAATATCCTGTCTCCATTGGTTATTATGATGGATGCTCTGGAAGAAGTCCAAGAAGTAGGGTGTGCAAAGAGGATATCTGCACTAATTGTCCACCCAGTCTTATGTTACTGCATTCAGCAGACACTAACATGAAAAGCTTTGGGACTCCAAAAGCTGTAGCAGCTAATTTTACTTCAATCTAACTAGAATCTTTAACTGTCCACAACATGCTAGAGAGATCTGTGAAAAATTAGCTAAGCATTTCATACGACTATCTTGATGGAGAAAGACCTGTAACAACCAGTGAATACTCTCTTGGCTTGCTGATAGCTCTGGAATGAGTGCTGCAATTTCAAACTGGAAACAAGTGAAAAGTTCAGATGAAAGATACTTTCACTGTGCTTTTAGTACCTCCAGCTCTCTTTTCCTCTAGTCCTTAAATAATGACAATACTTTGGTAAAATACAAAATTTTGTTACTACATAGTACTTAATGTCTGTACCTTACATCACATAGAATCACAGAATGAATCACAGAATGGTTTGGGTTGGAAGGGACTTCTTCATGATCATCTAGTCCACCCCCCTTCCCATGGCAGGGACATCTTTCATTAGATCAGGTTGCTCAAGCCCTGTCCAACCTCACCTTGAACACTTCCAGGGATGGGGCATCCACAACTTCTCTGGGCAACCTGTTCCAGTGTTCCACCATCCTCATCATAAAGGGTTTCTTACAGCCAATCTAAATCTACCCTCTTTCAGGGTAGATTTCTACATCTAGAAGCAAGTTAAGCAAGTCATTAGTACTGTTAAACAACTTTCCTCCCTTTAAACAAATTTTAGCTTAAACGTTTTAGACAAAAGTTCAGATCTATAAATTGTTATGAAATGCTACACATATATAAAGAGGTTTACATATATATCTGTAAATACTGGACACAATCAATGTTGGAATGAGTTACTGTAACTCYGCTAATACCAAAGGGGTTATACTAGGTTTTGCCAAAAGAGGTTTTTGGCTCTGTGAATCTAAGAAATACGAGATCAAGAGAGTCACTGGAAGAAGAGAATGATAATATATGTTATTTAAGTATGCAAAATTAAACCCCTGAATTAATTTTAAAAAAAGAATTGTAAAACAATGAACCATATGAAACAGAAGAACAAGTTTATCTCCTACTTATCAGAATATTGATAGAACAGTGAAGATACTGGTTCAATTTGTAGGTCATCATAGTCAGCTGTCAAAAAAACCCATCATCAACAGTTCATATTCCAATGTGATCACTGCATTGCTTGCCTGGAGTGATGCTAACTCCCACAGTTGCTGCTCTCTCAAAATGGGAGTCAAGGGTGGGTAGGACAGACACTTACTAAGTGGCAGCTCAAAGTCCAGTCTGCCTGCCAAAGGAAAACAGATCCTAATATGCACATGGGTCTGACAAAATTTAAGGAGGGCTAGTAAGAAAAAAGAGTTTGTATAAACAAGCTGACAATCAAAGTTTGAGAGATGATGAACACCTGCAGCTTCCATTATGATCCATGGTAGCTATAGGTGCACAGCAAGTGTTTAGTCACTGTCTGGATTTGGCCCATACACAGTAAAGATACGTTGCTTGTTAATGCACCATAGTTCATGAGTCTACAAATGGCAAATACGTAACAAATGTAGCAAATATATAGCTAAATGGCACAGCAGAGTCTTGCTTTGCTCCCTATTTTGATTTTGTCTTGTTTGGAGTTTTGATGTTGCTCTCTGGTTTGTCATAAGAGCTAAATAATCTTGCCAATTGGGTGCTAATATATTCAGGGGAAATGTCAAGATTAATTTTCTTCTTTTAAAATATCCCCAAAGCCACACAGTGTATACCTTTCTGGGGCTGTTAACAGGAAATCAGTTTTCAGACTGGCCTGCAACTGGAACACTTCCATGCATAAAGGTACTCAGGGCAGACAGGTGGCAGGTTGTTAATTCACCCCCTGCTCATTCCTAGAGGTGGCGTGATAAAATGAGCCACATGCTTATGACTTTAATGTGCTTGGTGCTCAAAAACAAGACGATTTCAGGACAAAACAGCATCCTTGCTAGCAGTTGGCTGAGACATCAAGAACAAGAAGAAGAATTTCTAAGACCTTATTGGTGAACATATGGCAGACTCTGATTTCCTCACTAAATCAGATGATATTACTAGAACTGGGTCATTATGCACACATTGTAATCTATCGTTAAGCCCAACAAAGTAATATTTAGCTAGTGTTTTAATTGTACTACTGGGATTTATCTCTGCTTTTCGAAGAAAAAAAAAGTCCAGAAAGGAAGAAAGAGTGGTGAGCTTTCAATTTTAGTAACAGGAGATTGCCAATTTTGACAAATGACACTAACAGTTTATTCAGATAATGTTTGCATATATACATATTTGCACATATTTTCCGTGTTATTTAGGAGATAGGAAATGTTTAAATTATTCATTCTCTTCCATCTCTGCCCTGAAAAGTACATTTCTCCTCCCTGTGTATGCTTTCAAAATGCAAGTTGGTATCATACGTTTCAAATAATCTTCCAGTTTGTTTTACAAAGCCTACAGCCAGGCCATCATTACCTGTATTTCCAAATGACCACGAGGACAGTGTAATGCATGTGCATGTGTTATAGAACTGATGACATACAGGAAGGAAATTAACCTCTTGGCCTGGAAATCAAGCAGTCCCTCACAATGCCAATCCATATGGCTACAATCAATTAAAACAAAGATGCATCCTTCTCATCTAGGCTGCTGAGCGATCATATAGCAAGAGTTACGGGGTGGTAGAAACCAGGGCTTCTAGGTTTTTTTGTTGTGGCTGTTTCTTGGTGTGTTTTTTTCTTTACCAATCCTCCCCGCATGATTTCTGAGACATATACAGGCTGCTGACACAGGTACTGTTTATCCAGGGTACGGGACAGAAGGGAAAGGTGTGCAATTCAACTGTAGGCCAGTCACCTCAAACCTGTTAAACACACTCATTTTGCAATGTGTTAAGCAAAACTGCTCAGACAAATCCCATATCTGTCTCCAACAGCTGGAGATAAAGAACCCTGTTTTCTTTTCTGTCAGGGTTAATAAAACAAGCAACTTATTAAATAGCATTTTGGCAAACACAACGGATAATGAATCCTATTCTATAGTTAAAGAGTTTTAACAATTAAAAAGATTTATGAGCCGAGTGCCGCAACACACGAGTGCTGGAGGAGCGAACCCGCTCCTGCGCAGCCACATGCGGAGCAGGCAAGGCGCACATCCAGCCTGCGCTTGCCGAGGACAGGCACCTTGAGAGGAGCCAGGAGAGTCTGGCAGGTAAACGTGCAGCTCAGGCCCACGAGGACAGCAAGATGGACACCCCAGGAGCCCCCGGCCCTTTGATGAGGCTGAAACAGCCGGGTACGTCAGATACCGTGGCCCCCCAGCCCATTGTTCCCCATCAGCTACAGTACATGTCCAGCGTCTGGTTTGTCAATCATCGGATTCAATGGCTGTTTGCCTGGGAAGCTGCTGACAGGGGGCTAGGGGGGCTTGCCAGAGCTTAATTACCGTACCTCATTAAAGGGCTTCTCATTCATATTCAGTAAGGAATCATTCGAGCAGACAGATATGTCTTTGTTAGATGAACTGAAAAACATACTTTTAAAAAAATCCCTACCACTTACGTATTTACATTTGTTTGGTTAAAGAACTCTTTTCATTCTGCTTAAGAGAGAGAGAGAAAAAAAAGGGGAAAAAAGGAAAAAGAACAGGAAAGAAATAAAATGAAAGGAAAATTAACTAGAAAGAGTTTGCATTTGTAACCTGACAGGCTTTTTTTTTTGAGGAAAAAATAGATTTCATTACATAGAGGCAAATTCTGCTTTCATTTCTACTCAGTTCAAAAAGACACACCGATGTGTGCATGGGGGGCAAATCTGTTTCTATGAATGAAGGCTGGAGGGGTTAAAATTGGCTACTTTTCTCCTGGCAAAGGCTTGGTTAAAAATGTCACTACTATTTTTCCTTAAAAGAAAAGGTTAGGAAAATTTTGCACCTAACTTTTTTGTGCAGGTTGTGTTGTTGTTAAAGTAAAAAACCACAAAGCTAGAGCCTTAACCAGCGCAGTTTAGTGCAGCCTCCCTGGCACTGTGTTGGCACTGGTAAGGATATGGATTGTAGTCGTCTTCTCGCTGGTGATATTCTTCCACCAAAGACAGCATTGGCTCGTATTCACTGGCAAGCCTAACAGCCACCCCATCCTTGTGTGAACAAATGGCCTAAAGAGGAAGGAAATACCTTTGTAATCTGCACAAAAGATTCCACCTGACAGCTCTCAGTGATATTTTTATAATCATTATTTTTAGCATGTATTTTCATTAAAATAGAGGTCCAAATCAGGATGGACCAAACCAGCGGTCCAAACCTCAGCTATTGAGCATGAAGACACTTCTGGCTTCCAAAGTAACATATTGGTGTTTTCCTGATTTCTGATTACTAATGATATTGAGCTATTGCTTCTGACATGGCATAGTAAACCTTTAGTCTGAGACACCTTGGTGCTAAGAAGATTGCCCTTATAATATTTGTTTAAAAAACCCCACAAAACTATATGTGTAGTGCTGATATCTCAGGAAGAATGACAATGTGAAAAGCCATTTGATCTGGTGTAGGAGTGAGTCCTTAGTCCTGTTTACACATGGCTGATGTGGGGTTAGAAGAATAAAAATGCCAAAATGGGAAAAGAAGAGAGACCATATACCCTCTCTTGTCCCAGGCTGCTGAACTGCCCAAGGCCGAGGTTTTCATTGCCCAGCAGTTTAGGCTGACTTTTTTTTGCCTTTGAGTCTGCACTTTTGGAAATGCAGCAAGACATGAAGAGAGAACTGTGAAGAGACCTTGTGTGGTTAATATAGTGTTCCCTTATTTCTTTCTCAGAAATGGTTTTAGAAGAAATTAAAAAGGACATTCGCCTAAAGGCAGACACAAGGCACAGGAAATTTAATCCTGCATGGCTAAAGTTTGGCCAAATTATGAGCATCTGATAACAGGGTCTTTTATATATAATGCAAAGGATTTGGCAACTTCAGCTATCAGCAGAGGAATACAGAAGTTGGGGACATCATATTTATTGCTGGTTTATGACAGGGAGCAGCCAATCAAACCACAGGATTTTCACAATGTATATTGACAGCTAACAACAGCCCAGCTCATTAGAGCCCCTCTGCCAGAAGAGTGCATCAATCTCATAATTGAGAAATAAGTGCATCACTCCAAGTCAGTAGTCCCCACACTCTGTTGAGCTGAAACAATTCCATCTCAGTATAATAAGGCATGAAGCCTAACATCATGTACACTAATAAAATATACTATCTTTTTATAATGTGATCAAATTTGAGTTCCTGTTGGGGCAATAACCTGGAGTTTCCTGATATCTCTGCATTTTAAACCTCAATTATAGCTCTATATTCCGCACAGTTTTGCCTTGAATACCTAACAGATGTTTATATTGAGATGAATGCTTTGTGGACCCAGAACTGTCATCAGACCTCTCATAATCACATTTTCACCTATGCATATGGTGTACACCTGTGGCTTGTTGGAATTGTACTCAATTGCAGTGTGGGAGGTTTAAAGACAGCACTGTATTTTTATTCTTTTGTAATATTTTTCATTCACATTGTTATACTTTTTAATGCTTTTTTCATGTTTCATATGTAAAGCAAATGCAGAAATACAAGAACAAGCAAGGTTCTTTTAAAGCTGCACATGCCTCAGTGTTTTGCATAGAAAAATACACATTTAGGTTAGTAATATAATATATAATAAAATATAATTTCAATATAGGCAATATTTGAATATTCTGAGGAAATGTCACGGGACAGTAGTAGATTTCTCTGCTAAGGATGTACAGAAGGATGCTAAGAAAACCAGCCTAGAATACAAAGTAGAGGTGTATCATATACATGTGGGTTTTGATGTTTATCTATTTTGTAAAGCAAATACACCTTGAACTCTACTGCCAGGAAACCGTCAGGATCTATTTGTCATTCCCCATTTACAGATACATCTACTTTTCTGTGAAAGGTCTGTGGTGGTGTATTTCAACAGTGGTTTCCATACACCAAAAACCACCTAACATTAGGACAGCAAGGGATGGGACTTAGACGGCTGTAGCCCACTAGCTCTGCCTTCACGAGGGTGAAACATGAGATGTTTTTGGGAACTGGATCTGTATCATTGCAGAACTTAGTATGAAACACAGGGCAACTACTGGGATGTGTGTGTTTGCCTGTGAAGACCATTCTCACACAGAAAAAGCTTGATGCACAAAGAAACCAGCTAGTCCTAATGGGGGACAAGGACCATCACAGGCCTAAACACAAGGATGGCTTCTCTTTGTTGCAGGCTTTCGTTATTAAGTACCTGTTTTATTGAGCATCAGCTGTCTGCTCTAGTATAGTCAACTGAAAGAAGAGTCATCAATAAGAAGAAAATGGAGTAAGAGAAGAAAAATACATAAAGAGGTGGTAAAAATCTCCTAATCCCCAGCAGGCAGCTTCACTAAGGCCTTTACATGAGAAGAACAAGGAGAACATGGAGAACAGCCTGTTAATGAAAAATAGTGAAATCCCAGTGGATTCTGGCTATGAATTTTGAAACTGTGTCCTGTGATTCATGGCCTTACTGTTGGCTTAACCCAACACCTAATAAAGCTGATGGGACTCCTTCCTCCAAAGTGGATGCATCAGCAACTAGTGCACAAACCAAGCATTTCTAAATCTGTGTGCAATTGAAGATAAGAACAATTACAGTAGTTTCTTTGGTTTGCAATTCCAATAGACAAATCCTTCTTTTAATGAATTAAAATCCCAATGAAGAATCTAAGGTAGCCCATCTTATCTAGCCCTTTTGCATAATCATAGAATCATAGAATAGTTTGGGTTGGAAGGGACCTTTAAAGGTCATCTAGTCCAACCCCCCTGCCATGGGCAGGGACATCTTCAACTAGATCAGGTTGCTCAGAGCCCCGTCCAACCTGACCTTGAATGTTTCCAGGGATGGGGCATCTACTGCCTCTCTGGGCAACCTGTTCCGGTGTTTCACCACCCTCAGCGTAAAAAATTTCTTCCTTATATCTAGTCTAAATCTACCCTCTTTTAGTTTAAAGCCATTCCCCCTTGTCCTGTCGCAACAGGCCCTGCTAAAAAGTTTGCCACCATCTTTCTTATAAGCCTCCTTTAAATATGGATAGGCTGCAATAAGGTCTCTCCAAAGCCTTCTCTTCTCCAGGCTGAACAACCCCAACTCTCTCAGCCTTTCTTCATAGGAGAGGCATTACATCCCCCTGATCATTTTTGTGGCCCTCCTCTGGACCTGCTCCAACAAGTCCATGTCTTTCTTATGCTGAGGGCTCCAGAGCTGGACGCAGTACTCCAGGTACTGAATATTAAATTATTTACAGGCCAAAATGTGTGGCAGGTTCTTTAAAATATTCTACATTGTAGGGTTGTAATATCAAAATTCACAATCCATACAATGAAGAAGCACTTGGGAAACTTCAATAATGAGGATTACTCTTTTTCTTTGTCATATGCTCAATTGTATCTTCCTACAATAAAATTATACATGGAATAAAATCAACAGTGAAATCATGGGTAAGAGACATATGCTATAAACTTAATATTAGCTTTAGTAGGTCTGCATACATTTTCTGCAACTGGATTTTCAGGTGTGTACAAGCAAGATGTAGGTTTCTCTGAACTGTATGTAATGCACCTCTGTAAGTCAAATGGGTTCAAGAGTACTCTAAAAGTTTTAAATGATTATGCTGTGTGACTTGTTTGTCAAGATCAGCTAGCAAAATTGCTTTCCGTGCTCCTAGGCTTCTTTTGTGTGCAGACAGTTGTGCTAAGGAAAAAAAACCCTAAAACCCAAAACCCCCAACAATCTACATTTATTAAAGCCATCTCTTTAGAAAGGAAATATAACAATGATGTCTTAATAGCAGAGTTTTATATATAGTTTTATATGGAAGAGCAAAATTGGCCTATCCCTACAGGCATAACAAAATTTGATATGCTTAGGTTTTTTCCTGCTGGTGCTTATCTCTTTGGTATTTAATTAGCAACTTGTTAGCCTTTACTCATGCTGTTTGCCATTTTCTGCTGTTTTTCATATACAGTCAAATTAACTTTTCTTTTTTTTACTATAAGAAACATGGAAAAGAAAGAAATTGTTATAAAATCTTCTGTCACTTACAAGCCTGAACTTTGGACTTAACCAGATGAGCAAAGGACTTATGATAGACAATAACAGATTCCAAGCATCTGCTTCTACCATAAACAAGGATAAAAATCCATAGCTGGGATCTAGTTTTAAACTCAGAAGAAATGTGAGGACGGTTGTATTCTATAGTATACACTGTATTCCACATTCAGTGGAAGCTGCTCTGTGAGCTACTGACACATATACAGCCTTGTAAACAAAACGGTTTTATGAATAAATTAGTTCAGTAATGAGTAGGATCTTATGATGTGTTCTGAGATTTTTGGAATAGTGATATATAACAGTATATACATAAGTGAAGAAGTAATGATGAGAAAGTGTTAGAAAAGTATTGGGAAGGACCTTGAAATGATAAGCATTTAGTATCTCAATAACAAAAGCAGAAAAGGAAACAACCTTCACCATCTATTAAGCATGACATTTTGCAGAGGTTGCTAAATGAATATTGCATATGAATGAGTAGCAAAGGGAAGTCTTCTGATTCAAGCTACTGGTCATTTTGCTTTGCGAATTCCCCAGTTAATGATCTCCTTAATGGTTAATGGTCTCCATCTGATTGGCAACTCCTGTAACTTAGGAAACACAAATAAACACTGCCTCTAGTCAGGCTCCAGAACTGTTAACTGAGGATGAATATGTGGATAGCCTCTAGTTTTGAGCAGAATTTTATTACTTGCTTTTCCAGTGGTTCATTAGGTGTACGTCTGCATGTAGATACACAACTTTTCCCTTTGCTCCAAACATCACTATTTTCTGCTACGCCTCTCTATTAAGTGTTGCCTGCATCAAAAGTAAGCAGCTTCTTGAAGACGCTACCACTACATACAGTGTAACCGTTGCTCCTATAAGTACCTCACTTTTGCGGCAAAAAGTCTTCTCCAAGAGGTCATGGAAAAGTAGCCTTATTTAAGTTCAGTAACACACTGACTTCTTGGTATCTTCCTTCATTAACTTGATTTTTTTGTGGCCAGTGCTACTTAAAAAGCACTATGCTAAATGGGTTTATTAGAGGATATTGTTATAGGATGTGTGCTGTGTCACCTCTAATCTAGCAAAGCTATGCTCACTGAGTCTTAAAAGAGTGATTACTGGAGTAAATAATAATTTCTATTATCAATCTAGACAAATGTTTTTCAGTGTGAAATGCAGAATTGTTTTAAAGTTAAATAAATCCATCCTCTGAAAGACCTAAAGATCATACAATATATAAAGAGATGGAAGTAATAATTAAGTATCATCTGTCATATTAATTTATTTTCTTCTTAAGGTCATTATTTTATTTTTATAATAAAATGCTAATATTATATTATCATGTATAATAACCTGAAATTAAAACTTTATGCATCTAAAGGGCCAAGAGGATCTGAACTTCTGTTGCAGTTTATTATCATTAAGCAGCTGTCCAAGAGGAGAATTAATACTCAGACTGACTTGAAGTTTGTGGTGTCCCAGCTAGTCACTTTGGGATAACATCTTCCCAAATCACTGAGCACAAGTATAAATTGGGAGAGGAGTGGCTGCAGAGCAGCCCTGCAGAAAGGGATCTGGGGGTGCTGGTTGGCAGCAGGCTCAATAGGAGTCAGCAGTGTGCCCTGGCAGCCAAGAGGGCAAACCGCATCCTGGGGTGCATCCAACACAGCATAACCAGCCAGTCAAGAGAGATGATTATCCCACTGTATTTAGCGTTGGTGCAGCCTCACCTTGAGTACTTTGTGCAGTTCTGGGCCCCATCATTTAAAAAGGATGTGAAGGTCCTTGAATGCATCCAGAGGAGGGCAACAAAGCTGGTGAAAGGGCTGGAAGGCATGTCCCGTGAGGAGYRGCTGAGGGCGCCGGCTTTGTCTTCTTTGGAGAGGAGGAGGCTGAGGGGCGACCTCGTTGCTCTCTCCAGCTTCCTGAGGGGGGGAAGTGGAGAGGGAGGTGCTGATCTCTTCTCCCTGGGATCCAGTGCCAGGCAGTGTGGGAACGGCTCCAAGCTGCGTCCCTCAGGGCAGGTTCGGACTTGAC